>PVIR01004999.1:0-75161 GCA_004026965.1 Petromus typicus
CTCTGGGGGACACTTGAGGTCCAGCCTTTCTTGCTTTGGCCACAGAGATATGTTCATGTGAAAACCAAGCCATCACAAAGCACAGTCACTTGTGTTGGTTGTTTTCATTCTTGTGACCTCCAGGCCCCACGGTTGGCTCTCAGGGGATGAGAAGGGCTGTGTTAGAAGGCTTGCTCAGGAAACGACGGGACTGTAATGAAGGTGAAAGTTCCGGGTCAAGCCTCCCCTGGAATCCTGGCCCTGCGTCTGCCTAGTTCTATGACTGTGCACAAGTTTCTTTTCCTGGTGCTGTGACCCTTCACTGTATGAAGAGGTCATGAGCAGAGACACCTTGGAGTCCTGGGAGGCTTCGCTGAGACACTATACAGAAGAGCCAGCGCCGGGCCTGGCTGTACTGAGCTCAGTGAATAGTAGTTGAGGCAGTATGAGTGGCGATATTTATTGTCATCATTAAAAAATAAACAAAACAGAATAAGAGTGATGGAAAAGTGTTGTTTTCTATCAGCTACAGAACAAACCGAGAAAGATTTTACATAGAGCTTAACTTGCTCACTTTCTTCCCTGGACCTCCATTATTTTCAAAGACTACATCTTGCCGGAGAAATGGGAAATTCCCTCCTCTGCACATTTATATTCTGCTGTACTTCTGAAGAGTGAAGCTTCAGAACATCTGAAGGCTGCACCCCAACACTTGCTCCAGCCTTGGAGTATCAGGGTAATTATTCTGTCAATTATTTGACTTTTTAAAGTGCACCTACCTTGAAGAACCTCTGCAAAGAAGGACCGTGTTAATGTGTAACACGGAGATAAGCAAAGCTCTGCGCTTTTTTATTATTCTTCTTTTTCATGGTTGTTCAGCTGGAAAACTGAAATGGTTCCATTTGCATCTCATCAAGCAGTGTTGAAAGGTAGGGAAGAAATGACTCTCGCTAATGAAGTACAGAACATGGGAAATTTTAGCAACACAAAGTACAGTGAATCACCTGCAATTTGTTTAAAGAAATCACAAGGCAGTGTAAACCTGCTTGAAGCGATGATATTTAACAAGCTGGCGAAGAACACTTTGGCGTTGAGATGAGCAGACAGGCGCTGCTTCTGCAGATAGAAGGAATGTGTATTCGTGTGTAGATGGCGCCTCGCTTGCGTGCACGGTGAAGGCTCTGGAGAGCCACGTGCAAGACACAGAAAGGAGCGCCTGTGGCCAGAGGACTGAACCCACAAGTGGCAGCTCCCAGGCTGGTAAGGGTGGGTGGAGCTGGACCTCACAAGCCCTAACAGCGCCACTGGGACTTCCCATTGTTGGAGAAACCTGGTTGTCGTCCAAGTGCATTTCTGAGGTGCGGCCAGTGCTGAGGACTATGTAGGCTCTTCACGGCTGGCCTTCCGGGCCAGGGATGTAGTTCAGTGGCACTGCGCCTGGCTCTCAAAAGCAAAGTCCAGAGTTCATTCCCCAGTACCGGAGCAGGGGGACCCTCCCTGACACAGATCATGGTGACACGTGGTGAAGGTTCTCATGTCTGAGTGGAAACCATAGATTTCTATCACTGGGCCGTTGAGGGTAAGGGCATCCTTTGAAAGGGGAGGAAGAAAAATCAGTCATTAGAATTCAGCACTCAAGGAACTGAAGGCTGAAAAGAAGAGTTGGAAGCAAACACTGGATTTTACCATCAGCAACATCACTTCATTTGTACATTGGTTAATACATTGAAGCAGAATTTTAGGTCACCTATGGGATATTATGGCACAGAGCTGGGGTCCTGGGTTCTAGGTTTGCTTAATGTTTTAGCCCGGCTCTGCCTTTATAAGCCTTGTGACTTTGGACAGGTTGCTCAATCTTTCTGTGCCTCAGTTTTCTTCTCAGTAAGATGGGAAACAGCATCAACCCCCAGGGATATTAAGAAGGTCACACGTGTGAATGTGGTCAGTGAGTGGACATAGCTGCTGTTTTCCTTCCATCAGCCCTGGCGGGGCAGGGGTGGGACTGAGGATAGTAGAATAGGTGGCTGAAAAAAATCATGAATATCACCTGGCCCAACTTCCTCCTCAACCAGGGAAGCAACCCCTGTGGCATTTGAAAATCACTCTTTTGAATTTGTAAATAACAGTTGCCATTCTTGTACCACGAGATGTGTATCACAAAAATCCGACAAGGTCCATGTGCTGCCGCTGCCTCTCATAGGTGAGTGGGTTGAGGTGCAAAATGTTAAGCACCCTTCTCAAGGTCACCTAGATATGAACTGGGTCTGTCTGCATCCAGAAATTACCTTAACAACACAGCAGACTCTTTCCGTTTGTATGTTGTCCACTGCGTTCCCAGAGGCAGAATTCTGCGGAAAGAAGGCACTGCTTTCTGCACTGGTCTGAAGTGCCAGAGTCATTGTTCTGTTGTTATGACTTTACCATATGCCCTTGCCTGAGTGAACAAGTACAGGGGAAAGACTGGTTTAATGTGCTCCAAGGCTTAGTAAAAGCAAATTCATAATATTCACGATTACATGATTTATTCTGCTATTCCACTTCTAGAGTGCCGTATTTTGAAAAATACTTTAATCCTGTTGATCTTGAATAAATCATTTTCCAGTACAAGAAAGATTTGCTGTTGAAAGGAAATGATCAAATTAAATAGTTTTTTTTTTTTTAATGCTCTTTAGATTTGCTTAAAATTCCAAATAAAATGAAGGATAAGTTTCTGGTCACTCTTGGTTCTCTTCCATAATGTCTTGCTGTATGTTCTAAAAATTGGTTTATTCAAGCTGGAGATTTGGCTCAGTGGTTCCAACACCTGACTTACAAGGTCCCTAGTTTGATCCGTGGTAGCCACATACAGTAATACCAGGCGTGAAGCAGAATTGAAGGTCATTGGAAAGCCTCTACATACAACACTCGGGAGGCAGAGACAGGAGGATTGCTGTGTTTCAGGCTCTCCTGGGCTACATAGTGAGTTCAGGACTAGCCTGAACTACGAAGCGAGACTCTGTCTAAAAAAAAAAAAAAAAAAAATCTGTTTATTCTTGGGTGTCTTTAACTGCTGAGGCTTTGTTATCTTGACCTTAAAAAATGTAATAATTCTTTGATCGTGGTGCTTCCCTCTGCAGTCACTACAATCGAGACCTCTCGTGTGTGATGTTCATCATTTCAGGTGTGGGAGGTAGCTAACATGTGTTTTCCCACCCTAGATTTCTCTACCTTAATCATCTTCTGTGTGGTTTTCAGACCTGATAACACCCTTTACTCTATCAGTTCCCATCTCAACCTCCTCAGTGGAGTCCAGTGCAGCAAGACTGATCAGACCAGTACCAAACCCCCAGACCCATTCATTTGCAGACCAAGATGGTGGCTTCTTACCCACAGAAGAGCCTCATTATGACAAAGGGTGTAACTGAGTGGTAAAGCACCTGCCAGCTTGTGTGAGGGTCTGGGCTCTATCTCTAGTACTGCAAAAAGTAAAAAGAAATTAAAAATAAGAACCTCCTTTATGCCAGGCAGGCCATAATTAAATAATGAAGGCAGAGGAACAAGTCAGAGTCAAAGGAAGAACTTCCTGAAGTATTTTAAAGAGGTCCGTGGTATAGGCTTCATAGCATCGCTGCTGTTTGTATTTCACATGAGACCTCCTCACTTTATTGGTCCTAATAAACACATCTGTGCTGGTGTTGGCTCTGCAGAGTTGCTATGTTCTGTGAGCTCTAGGCCTTCTGCTTTCAACTGATGCTTTAGATCTCCAGTTTCCAGATGGCCTCTTCCACACCTAACATGGCAGGCTGCCTATGTGAGCCTGCCTTGTAAACCCACATATATGTATCTTATGTAAAATGTGTTCTAGTGGATACTATCTGATACATATGTGTCAGCGAATAAATTTTTGTAGACAGGATTAGTGTCCCACATAAGGAGAGGCAGAGGGGATGCTGCCTCTCCAGCAGATAAGATTGCAGCAGTAATAGCTGCCTACAAGCTGAAGAGCTGGCCCTCACCAGCACCCAGGCCTGCTGGCACCCCGGCCTTAGAATTCCAGGTCTCCAGGACTAAGAGAGAAATTTCATTTGTTTAGACCTCTCAAAAGACTGGCATTCATTATAGCAGCCCAGGCTAGTGAAAAGATGCTTGGTATTCAGGATTTTTACATAATATTCCTAAATTCTCAGTTAAAAATGAAGCCCTATTCCATTTCAAATGGAACCTGCTTGGAGCTGTGTGTACAAGAGGACCATGCTACAGATGAACACGAATGGAATGGAAGGTATTTAAAGTCTGATACTGGGACACCAGACAGTACGTTCATGACCAGCTGCTAAATTACTCTGCCTTGTGTCTACTCTGTTTTTCAATGAGAAAATTATGTGGACTTTGTCTTTGTACTTGTCCAATTCTCTCAGCTTTTGGAGCTTCTTGCACTGACCTCTTCTCTCCTTTGGAAGCATTTGGTTATTTTTTTTTTTTAATGTATTTGCTTCACTGAAGCTCAGTGTGCTGTTTTACAGTTACCTTGCAGAGATTTCATTAGAAAAGCACTTTGATATATTACTTGGCAAACAGACATCTGACAGTGTTGTAGTTCATTAGCTAGGAAACCTCCCCAGTCTGGAAGAATGGACATTCCTCTGTGCAAGGGAAGGTTCCATCCCTCTGTCAGGTTCCAAGGTTCATTTTTTGTGCATTGTAGGGCAGGAGGAGGAACTATCCCAAACCAGCAAAAGAAAAATTACTCTGATTAAGAAACCAAATGATACATTTTTGAAAAAGAAATCCACTACAACTCCCTTGATTTGAAGGCACCTACTGAGTTTTTTGAAGACAGAGTTCAGGTCAGAAAATGGATCTCCTGGGCCAGGGATTTAGTTCAGTGGTTCTGGTATCTCCCTGGCAAGCACAAGGTCCCCTGTTTGATTGCCGGCACCACATACCACAATGCTGGGTGTGGTGGCTCAGGCCCGTAATCCCAGCGCTTCTTGGGAGGCAGAGGCAGGAGGACTGCCTAGAGTTTGAGGCCAGCCTGGGCTACAAGTGAGTTCAGGGCCAGCCTGAACTACAAAAGGGGGACCCTGTCTCAAAAAGCTAAAAAAAAAAGACAGAAAATGGATCTCTTCCCAGGCATGCTCCTTAGGCAGCTTCTCCCCAGATCACAGATTACATTTGGCTGATCCTAATGAGGACAGACTCTTCAAAGCCATCTTCATTTTACCATGAATAAGTGGATTCAAGTCTTATTGGTGAGTATTTCATTTCCAACTTTCAATGTGCAAACTATCGAATTCTTTCAAAGCCCTGGCGTTCAGAGAAGGCACTGTGTAATAGGATTGCTCATTAAAGGAAGACACCATTTAGCAACGCACTGGCTCTGGAATGTGATCAGTCAAGAGTCCACTCTGCCTGGATCCCCCTGTGACCCTGTTTCTTGTGTGATTCCAGCCAAATTTGATTATCTCTCCTACAACACACAGCCGACCCTGCGGGCACCTCCAGCAAGTGAAGTAGATAATGCTGTATTGTTTTCACATAGATTCTGCCGGATGAAGGACAATTTGAATTCTTGAAGCATGACAGTCCTTGAGTCCTAGTGACTAGCTTTGGTGGCACTTTTATCTGAGAATTGTCTCTTTTTTTATTGAAAGACTTAGAAAAAAGCAAGTTGAAAATGTGTTTTTAAAGAGAGCTCCACTTAGAAGGGATAAATAGGACAGGAGGCCAGAGGTGTACAAAGAAGGGCCTTTATCCAACTTGGCAAGAGAAGAAAAGGGCGGGAGGTGGTTAGAATGACTTCAGCTCCTGCCTGCAGGCCGGGGAGGACAGCAAGGTTGGAAGGGAGAGGTGAGGCGTGAGGTGTTTTCACATCTGCCTGAATAAGCCGAACTCGGAAGCCAGGTGTGGCTGGTTTTTACTCTGACCCCTTCTGAGGCATGAAAGGAGAGAGGCAGATTCGTCATGGAGACCCAGGCAGCTTCTCCAAAAGGCCCGTTTGGTCTTATCTGGGGAGCCCTCTGGGAACACTTGGCTGCACTAGGGCAGCCGAGGGCCATCTCGCTGCCCTCGGGAGTTTCCATGAGCAAGGGGAGAAAGCAAGCTCTCCAAGGCAAACCTCTGAAGCACATCCCTGAAAGCCACTGTAGATGGGCTCCCCGATTTCCTCCATGGCCAGGCCTGCCAGCAAGACCAATGTGGCTCCCTGACTGCTGTGGGGGGATGGAGGCTGCCCCTTAATTGCTCATCGTGGGATGTTAGAGGATCTCCACCCACCCCGGGAAGAAAGCTGTCTTCCTGTGAGAGAGAGAGGAGGGGAGGTAGAGTTGCAGCACTGCCAGTTTCGAGGGGCCAGGGTTACCGGCTCTGAGTCTGCATGACCTCGCAGCCATACTGCCAGGCTGAAAGCCATCTGAGGTCAGCAGAGGCCAAGGGAGAGAAGGGTGACGTCGGCCTGCTTCCTACGCATCCTCCCCACACCTGTGAGGTGCTCGAGGCAGCGCTCGGTGATGGCCTCAGCTGCAGCAGGATCTCCATCCAGAGCTTTAGCAGGAGAAGCGTTTGTGAAAACCGAGCTGGTACCAGGGAGAACGGTGCCTCCTGTAATTCCAGCGTGCCACAGTGCTGAGGCAAAAGGAAAGTTGAAGCCCAGCCTGAGCAGTTTGGCAATTTAGGGAGACCCTGCCTGAAAATGAAAAATACTGAGGAGGCAGTATTTTTTGAAAAGCGTCACTTCAATCCATAGTACTGAAAAGCAAAACAAAAATAACCTAGCATTTCAGATCCCAGTGGTGTGAAAAACTGGCTTCAGTAGGATTTAATGTATCAGTGGCCATTGGTTTGGTCCAAAATATACTCTTGCTGTGCCACGTCCTGGTCCGCACATTTCCACCAGCCAGGCTTTGCCGCCACCAAACCCTAACATTTGACCAAACAGAGGGCCAGAGCTGCACAGTGTCCAGTGAGCTTGTGCGGGCAGAGCCTGTCCATCAGGGAGCTGGCATTTTCATTAGTGGCTCTGTTCCTACAAGTTATTTAATATCCTGAAATGCGGGCATCGCTCCATTTAGTACCAACGCCCAGAATCAGTGGTGAGTTTCCCGATGCAGTGGGGGTATCCCTGGCGCCAGCTCCCCCGAGGCGGTGAACCGGCTTGCGCTGCTTTAGGCTTTCAAAAGAGAAAAGAAAAGCTTTCTTCTGAAGCTTTGGGGTTTGCGTGTTGAATGTTGCCTTGGGAATGAGTCGGGCCAGGCCTGCACTAAGAGCCTGAGAACCCCCTGGTTGTAGATGTAGCTGGGGGCCCCCCTCCTCTCACTGGAGGCTGGGGAGCCTCTCGGGGTGAGTTCTCCCCCAAACTAATCTCTTAAAGCGTCTGCACTTTTCTTCTGCTCCCAGAGGGATTTGTTAATGTGATTTTCGGCAGGCAATGTACTTCTGTGAGTTGTTAGCTATAAAAGAAATGCATAAACAGAATCTGTGTTAATATAATGGGGCAATCTGATTTTTTTTTAGTTAAAATGTTGAGGAGGGAAAATAAAGGAAGCAGAAATAGAAGAGGCTCCATCAAACATGAAATAGTACTCTTTGGTCTTTGTTTCTGTTTAAACCAACTTCATTTTATGAACTTACTTTGTGAATATGACAACATTGCATAACGTGTCCAGCCCACACTGGGAGGAGAAAAACCGCCCCCAGGACTTCTAGAGAGAGGAATGACCTCATGTTCCTGTAGGAATTCTACGGCATGCTCAAGGCTCCTGCTCAGCCTCAGTTTTGTTATGAGGAGCCCTAAACAGCCTAGAATGGTAGACATTCTCACTGCCCCTCAGTATCCACGGAGGACCCCACGCGCCCATGGATACCACCATGGTAGGTGCTCAAGTTCTACATAAAATGATGCGCTGTTTTTAAATAACCTACACATTCTCCTGTGTAAGTCACCCTCTCTAGATGACTTATAATACCTAATGCACTGTAAATGCTAGGTCAACAGTCAATACACTCCACGTGTTTAGTATTGATGTGGTTTTTTTCAAACATTTCTGATATTTGGTTGAATCTGTGACCAGAAAACCTGAGGATATGGAGAGCTGGTTGTGAGCAGCAGTCCCAGGAGTGGGCTGGCTTGTGGCTCTGCCTGGCTTCTTTTTGCTTATCTGCTTTCTCTGTTTTTCTCTTGCTCCTCCTTGTCCAGTAAGTGGCCCAAACGCAAAAGAGCTGTCAGATTTTCCCAGGAATTTGAATGTCATTAGTGTTCATCTAAGTGAGACTCTGTCTTTAAAATCGGGGGCCGGGGGTCGGGGGGGGCAGGGATTTAGCTCAGTGGTTCTGGCACTTGCCTTGGAAGAGCAAGGGCCAGGGTTCCATCCCTGGTAATCACATACCACAGTGCCAGGTGTGGTGATTCACGCCCACCAGCAATCAGTACCATATACCACAGTGCTGGATGTGGTAGCTCATGCCTGTAATTCCAGCATTCAGGAGGCAGAAGCAGGAGGATTGCTGACTTCAAGGCTTAGTTCAGGATCAGCCTGAACTAGAAAGTGAGATCCTATCTCAAAAAAAACAAAAACAAAAAAAAATCGAAGAGGTCCAGATAAGGTCTGGCCCTCCTGACTCCCAGAAACACCCCAGGGAGAGGCCTGTGTTGTAATTACTGTCTCGTAGCTGAGATACAGTTACAGTACCCAACACCCACAACTCTAAGGAAGAAGTTTATTTTGGTTTATTTTAGCTCACAGTTCATAGAGGTTTCAGTCCACAGGCTCTGCTGGCCCTAAAGCAGGGACACAGTGGGCCAAAGGGGCTCCCGGCATGATAGCAGGAAGCAGAGAGGGATCAAGGGGGAGGAGGGGGAGAGAGAGAGAGAGAGACCCCTCCAGGCCACGCCCCCAACGACCAGCTCCTCCAACCAGGCTTCAGCTCTCAGCATCTCCTTACTTTGTTACAGCTTGTGATCAGAGGTCTCCTAAAGCCTCCTGCCTTTTCAGAGTGTGTGATTGATCGTGATTGGGTTAGGCCTGGGGGCACTGGGATGAAGGCTGTGAGTGCCGCCTGCCCTTAGTAGTCTGAATAAAATAAAAAAGGGTGGAAGAATGCAGCAGAGGGTTCTTGCTCTTGCTGCTCTCAGGCCATGAGTGGCTGGTGGCCTCTCTGCCACCTGCCTTGTTGTCGGAGGCTTCTTTCTCTTTGGCCTTTTGTCTCACTTATCCTGGCACCTGTGCATGCTGAAGGAGAGGCAGTATTGAGCTCATGACACAGCCTTATGTGTGGAATTTAGTTTTTTGAATGATCGGGCCTGTATGTGTGTGGTACTGGGGATCGAACTCAAGACCCTGGACTTGCAAGGCAGGCACAGTGCCACTGAGGGACATCCCCAGCCCTCAAGAATTTTCTTTTAAAGTCCACTTGTTTTAAAACATCAGGCATCTCCTTAGATTCCCGAAGTTCTGAACTACAAAGCGAGACCCTGTTTCCAAAAAAAAAAAAAAGATAATATTACTTTAAAAATCACTACAGGAGGCCATAGTTATGGAAAGATATGTCTGGGACTTCCGGAGACTTAGGGGCCTGCCATGGGGGCATCGGTAAGGGCTGTGTCCTTGATCTGGGAACCCGTGTAAAGGCTCCAGCGGGGCTTTCCTCCTTCATTTGTCACTGTGGGGTCCATTCTGCCCTGGGGATGCTCCCCCAGCTCCACAGGGAGCCGCCCTGGACCGAGGCCACAGTTGTATGAAAGGAAGGCGTTCTGTCACTGGGGACGCCCACCCCAGGGCTGCCCTGCAGAAGGAGCTGGCCTGCTGGCACTCTCAAGGCTCCTCCCTTGGGTGAGGCTTTGCTGGCTGGGCACAGCAGTGCACACCTGTTATTACAACTATTGGGAGGCTGAAGCAGGAGGATCTCGAGATTGAGATCTCAACTATATAGCAAGTTCAAAGCTGACCTGGATCTTGGTGACCCCGACTCAAAAAACAAACAAGAAAAAGCAGTTAGCCCATCTCTCTCCCCGTGACGGAATTAGATTCCGGGAACGGCATCTGTGCTTTCTCTTCTCCAGAAATGAACTTTTGTTTGCCTCATGGATTGCCCTCCTCACCTCGCAGACCACGCTTATTTGTCTTGCTGGATGAGTCAGAGCCCTGAACGCATCTGTCCTTGTTGAGCTGTCTTGGCAGAAAGCACAGGAAGAGGATTACTAACGTGTGTGTTTGGGACAAATTTTCCCTGTGTTTCCCTGCATGGCTGAGGCCCAGGAATAAAGCAGCACCCGGGACCGTGGTGATCCTCCACGCGTGAGCCGAGATCCCCGGGATTTCTCCCCAGGCCGGAGCGGGATGTCCCCGAATTCCAGAGCAGGCTGCTCTGTGCCAAGCCCAGACCCAGGGGAAACGGAATAGCCTGCCTCACCAGCCTTACTTATCTCACTTGTCCGTAGCCCATTCCTGCGAACCGGAACTGTTCCTGCAGCGAAACGGGCTGCTGACCAGCTGCCTAGGAAGCGGAGCCAGTAGCTTTGCTCAGCATCTTCCTAATCTCCCAGCTGCACCCGACCTGGAAGCCGCAGCTGCTGCGAACAGCGCATGCGTTGGGTGTGTTAGGAACCCAGCGAAAGGAAGAGAACTCAAGTGGTTCTTTTTCAGCCCTCAACCTAAGAAAGTTTTTAGGTGAATGCGTAACCTTTCAGGCCACGTTTATAAAATGAGGGCGCGGGCAGGAGGGGTGGATCTTAGGGCCCTTCTAAGTCTGAAATTCGCCGGCTATCCAGTAATTTAAGAGTATGAAGTATTAGAGAAGTCCTTGCTTCCCGCTGAGCAGGCTGCATCTCGGCGCAAGCTTGGCCTGGGCTCGGTGGGCCCAGCAGTTCTTCTTTCCTGCTGGGAAACATCCTAAGTTGATGTTCCTCACTGAAAACCTCATATGAATGTTTTTAACGCCTTTGTATAACTGAGCCTTGGACTTTGGTGGCTGTTTCTTTGAAACCTATCTTCCCCAATATGATTGTTCACCAGCACAGACTCTCTTGTACACTTCTACGTAGTTACCCCCAACCTCCCTCTGGTTTCTCCCACCAGTGACCCCCCAATGTTAACCCTTAGAAATGGACGAACCATTGGAGTGTGTTGTCAGGAGAGCCAAATTGTCTCCTGTATTTTACTTATGCTTTTAAATGGGATCACTTTTATTTAGAAGTAGATTTTTAACTTATGATCTGTGTTCATACAAATGTAAAAATACAGATTCAGCAACTCTAGTCATTGCAGTTCTACAGTTGGGCAGCAGAGTCAGGAAACTAGGAAGAATATACACAGCTCTTGACCTGTTTGTACCTACAGACAGCAAAGGACCAGCGCTTAAGTAGGTCATGGTTCATCATGATCTTGCTCCTTTAGCCTTTCCCAAATGCCTGGTACAAACTAGATAGCAGTGGCCTAAGCAAGGCCACTGTAGGCCAAGGTGTAGGTGACAGACCCTGTCCCTGCAGATAATTCCAGCAATCAAGTGACCTTTCTCCAAAATACATTAATATTTGTGCTTTCTTGGGGTTTGTTTTTTTTTTTTCCATCTTGATAACTTGTAGACTTATGCTTTTAAATGGGATCATCAACATAGCTCATATTTGGCTTGACCTCACAAACCTCTGCCTGCCATCTAATCTAGTTCTCAGGATTTCATTGCCTTCCCCACGTACCTCACTCTCCAACAAAACAGAACAGAACATCTCAGCCAGGCTGGGCCATGTAGAGGGGCCATGGCATGAGGAAGGAAGGCTTTGCTTTGGACTCAGAACACCTGGGTTCGTGTCTGGTCACACCACTCACAGTCTGTGTGACTTCACGCAAGATGCTTGAGCTCCCCAAAACAGTTTCTCTACTCGTAGATTTACTTGTCTAACTCACAGATTTGTGGGAAAATCAAAATGGCGCAAAGGCTGAAGAATCTTTCTGTGGAATATAAAACTGAGCACCAATACAAAACATTACTGTATTTACAGGTGACCCCCCAGCACCCCCTCAACTCTGATCCTCTTGCCTGGAATTTCCTCACCTTCACCCACTTAACACCTTGACCTTTTTCTTTGGAGACAGGCCTTCACTGCACTATCCAAGCTGGCCTCCCCAGTAGCCAGGATTGCAGGTGTCCACCTTGCCCAGTTACCATCTTTAACTTTTTCCTGTGGAGAAGGGGGATGCTCCGAAGGCCCCCAGGCTCCCCTCACCCTTGGGGTGCTCTGCATGCCATTGCTCGGTGGAAATTCAGTGTCCTCTCCTTTAAATTTGTCTACTAGAGAGGCTATGAAAACCACTTTCCTGGTCTCATTCTCTCCCATAGAGGGGATGAGGAACTCAAATAAAACAAAACAAAACTCCAAAAGAGAAAGCACCATGGGTTATAGAAAAGTAGTTGCTGACAAAGAGCCCAAGTGCGAAAGCGGTGGTGTCTGGTGCTCTGGGTACTGCTGAGAGCAGCAGAGGGTTTCCTTGCCCCAGGACCCCTGCTCTACCTGGACCCATTTCTCACCTACCACACGATGAGCTCAGGGTTGTCCAAGCCCAACATAATTAGGGCAAGTGCGAAGGCTTCACCAAGCACATCCTGTGGGGTGAACTTTGTCTCGGCGCTTGGGAAAATTATCTTCTGGTTGTGCTGAAACACACAGTGAGCTCACGGCGGCACACAACAGTACCACAGGAGTTCCCGGCATGTACAAGTGTGTACACGCACACACATACACGCACACACACAGACACACACACACAAATTAGCCCACAGGAGGGTTTTCTTTTCCAAGTTATTCCTTAAGGACCACAATAGAAAATATAGAAAATGGGAGAAGAAATACTGAATCTACTAGGAAGCTGGGAGAAAATGAGAGAGCACTCCGCAAGGCATGAATAGACAAAGGCTCTGACAGGGAGGATGTGGCTGAGAGCTTTTGGGTCTGTAGCCATTACAAAAGGGTACTGAAAATAACCAGAAGGGACAGCCAGGGCAGAGGAACACTGGGCACAGGGGCTCAGCTGTGCAGGCTGATTCATGTCTGGGGTTGTCTGCCAGGGAGCCAACACCACGTAGTTCTAACCAGCCGAGGCTTGGGCCTGAAGGGAAACACATCACCCAGCCTAGAGCCAGCCCGACTCCCCACGCCCTGTGCCAGCCCCTGGACACGCTGGCACCTTGCCCACCCATAGATGCCACTCACCCCCTAGGGGTCAGGGTGTGTGTCCTAGCGGAGGACATCTGACGAGAAAGGCACAAGGAGAGGATCCTGAGTGGCTGGGGTTTGGGTGGGACCCAGAAGCTGGACAAGCGGAGCCTGGCTCAGCGCCCTACAGGAAGGGGGCTCAGGAGTTCCGGAGAGGCCAAGGCACAGCAGGAGCGAAGTGCTCTGCCCTATGGAGACCTAAAGTCATGCAGAAAGCGGGTGCCAAGATATAGAGAGCAGTACTCAGTGCTTCTCCTGAAGAAGGGGCAGCAAGACCTAACACCCTGCCGCCCTGCGGTTAAACCGATGCTGACGTGCCCACAGGAGGGCCATCTCGGCACTCCCAGGCTGCTGTGCCCTTCGCCCAGAGCTTCACTGGACTTCTCCTACCTGCCTTCTGACAGGACTTGGCCTCTCATGCCCTGAAAACCCCCAGGGCCTCCATTTCTCCCAGGCTGCCCACCTCTGCTCTTTCTTGGCCTCCTGCCTACTGTCTCCCCACCGTCTGATCGTGCCCTGCCGAGAGCCCTTGCTTTAAGTGAGCATTTCTTCCTAGCGGGTTCCAGAGACAGGCTGATGCCAGACCCACACACAGGCCAAGAGCAACAGGGAGCAGTCCCAGCCATGCCTGTGTGTGTTTTAAACATTCCCGGCGACTCCAGCGTGCAGCCAGGTCCAGCAACCGTGGGGACCTTGGTGGCCAGGACTCTCCTCATCAATTCTGTGAGCAGTACCTCTCATTCTGCCCCTTTGCACACTGTCTTCCGACCTCCATGATCTTCTGAAGACAAAAAAAAAGTCTATGATGTGCCTACGACCCCCCCGGCCCCCCCCCCGGCAAATTGGCAGCTGACCAAGGGTTCTCCAGGACCCGTGCTGTGTGACTCTGGAGGGGGCAGAACGGTGCCCAGAACCTTAGTCTTCTAGTACAGACTGAGCGTGTCGGAGCCCTGCTCCTCCTTGAGTTTTCCAGGATGTTCTGCCTCCTAGGGTTACAAGTCCAACTTCTGACAACCGAGGCTCCCTGGGAATCCCCAGCGTCCTTCCGGGGCTGAGACTCAAGGACATCTACTCCCAGCCAGACTGCAGGCCTTGTCATGCAGGACCCGTGGGTGGGTGTGTGAGCCTGGAGGCTCAGAAAAATGCCCCCCTACGGCTGGCTGCGGAACCACTTCCTGATGCCAGAGGATGCCAGGCATTGGGAGGTACAGTAGGCACAGACTCAGGGATACAGGGTCCTGCGGAAGTCCCTATCTGGACCACTAGGAATCCCAGAATTGAGCATGACCATTCATGTAGGCTGGTGGTAAGTGTCCTCTGCAAAACTCCTCCTCCTAACTCAGTGCTTGTGGAGTAGGAAAAAGGGACCCGAAACGTGAACACATTGGCTTTACAGTGAGTCATAGTCCCGACAGGACAAGCCTGTGATATGTGGGGGAAAAAGTATTTCCACAGCAGCATGATCAGAATCACGGAGGTGACTAGGGAGTGTCCCTCCACGAAGGCATTCTCTGTGAAGCCAGTTGTTCCAGATGCTCAAGCCAAATGAGACCTGGCCCCAAACCCCTTGTGTAGGCAGCAGGCGGTCTCGTAGCTGGGAGAGAGAGCTTTCCATGTTCTGCGGAGCTCTGCAGAATAGGTGAGCTCATCCCTAGTGACACAGGCCCCGGCTGGCTCTTACACCACACACCTTGCTGGGGGAGCATGCCACCTGCCACACCTGAGTGTGCTGTTCTTCACCAACTGCAGAGTCCTCTGAGGGGAACCAGATCACATGTGGGGGCACGAGGTGTACCCAGCACTCAGACCCTCAGTCAGCACCCCAGTTCTTGGGCTAGACCCAGACAAGGAGAAGGGAGAGAATAAGCAGACATCAGATACATTTGCTCACAAGCCGTGGGTTGTAAGAAGCAGCTTTCTGCTGGTGTTCTGTGGTCCACCTCAACTGAAGTAGTAACTGTTGAGCTCTTGTCCAAAGGAAGACATCTGTGTACTGTGTCTGTTCATGAAAAAATAATACATGACATGATTTTCAGTATCAGCATTGGGGCCAAATGGGCCATTGCATGAACGCAGAGGCTGCTGGGAATCAGCTGTGTGAGCCGTCCCCAGGGCTGCGTACTCTTGGGTGGCCGCTCTCAGATGGAAACACTGCTGCCAGGAAGAGGCTGGTGGTGGAGCCTGAGCTTCTTTCTGCACATCCAGGAGGGTGCATGGGCCACGGGGTCAGCAGTGAGCTAGGGCCCCTCTGGGGGAGACAGGGGAACATTGTCCTCTTGCCATAGAAAGGACCCGGGTGGGCTAACACAGAAACTGGACAGAGGTTCCTGCTCTGCCTCTGTTCTCTCCCTAGTGGGGCTCGTTGTCTCCTAGTCACACAGGCAGAGCCTCAAGTTCAACATCCATCCCAGAGCCAGCTCCCCGCTGATCCGGTGCTGTCCTTAGAGCAACAATGCCTGCGCTCAGCCTTCGGCAGCCTCCGCTAACCCTGCGGGCGCTGCATCCTACCAGCCATTGCTAATGTCAGCTCCTCCTCTTTCTCCCCTCTTCCCATTGCTGTAGCCCCGACCGAAAGGCCTTTGTCCCTACCATGGCCCCGTCCTGCTTCTACACAGCAGAATCATCCCCTGCAAGGCCAGTGGGGCTTTGTCACTCCCACATGCACAGAGGTGCTGGACCGTAAATTTAAAGTTAAAAAGGAGTAGTTAATGTCTGTTGTTGACCCCGTGCCACATGCCGTGCTGATTACTGTGTCTCATTTGAGCCTTCTGATAGGCTAGCGCACTGGTGGCAAACATAGAGCACGCATTTTTTTCTAAGATGAAAGATGTTCATGTATGAATTGTTTTTTTCAAATAAAACCTCAGCATTCAGGTTTAACTATCGTGTTGTCAGTTTGTGAGAAATAAGTGGATTTGGGGCTACAGTTTGGGAATCAGCTCTAAAAGTTTTACCATCTCTGATCTAATGACTTAGCGAGTATCGTATTTCACAGATGAGTAAGCTGAGAAGGTAAGTAACTTGAGCAATATCACATAAATGAGAAATGGCAAAACAAAAGCCTTGTTTCCAAAGTCTACACTTAAAATTTGCCATAGTCTGCTTGGCATGATGTCACAGGTTTATAATCCCAGCACTCAGGATGCTGAGGCAGGAGGATTTCCCTGAGTTCAAGGCCAGCCTGGATTGCACAGGAAATTCAAAGCTAGTCTGAACTACATAGTGAGAGCCTTTCTCCAAAATGGGGGGGAAAATGACTATATTCTGTAACCTCCCCTGTGTTCTATTCATTGTCCTAAGTGTGTTGCACCTCCCAGCCCACCCAAGTGGATTATTTCTATGGAAGCACACTTCCGTGGCTCTGCAGAGTGTAAATGACTGACTTTCCCTTAACACCAAACCCCTGAATTAAATCCGTCTGTGCTGCTGTCTGCACTCTCCATTAAGTGCTCTCTTCTCCGCCCTTTGCCATGCTCAGCTGAGACCCCGAGAGTGCCACATCCCAGCACCAGGCCTCGCTGCTCCGCCTTCCACCTCTGGAAGTTCCCAAGCTGACTTGCCTCGGCAGATGGCTCTTCACTTGAATAGCTGTACAATTACTGCTTCCCCCGATTTAACATCAGGAAGTCCCAGCTTGTTTCATGCCTTTCCCCTTGGCCAAGGTACCTTCCTACTATTCTTTTCCCAGTTTGTACCTTTGTCTGGTCCTTCACCCTTTGAAGTGTTACAGGAATCCCAGCCCAGGGCTTTTGCCAAGTTGTCCGGACTCCTCATCTCCTGCGCGGCATCTGAAACCTCCCTTAAGCCCTCTTTGCCTTATTCGGTCTCGGTGCTCATGTTCGGGATGAACTATTCCAGGACCCGGCATCTGGCATCAGGATGAACATGATTTTGGAGCCTTCTCTAACTTAGAGAAGTCCTTCTGCTCAGCTGGTGAGCACCGGAGTGTGAATGAAGCAACCCAGTGTGACACAGAACTCTTTATATTTGGCACAAGGATGACAGTGGGTCCTCCCCCTCCGCCTGACAGGTCTAACTCTGCCCTGAGACTCACTTTCAATGCTAGATGTCCAGATGGATTTGGGCACAGACTAACTGGCTGGGTGACGGGCATTAGCCAGGAAGCGTTGATTATGACAAGAGAAAGTCAAGCGGGAGGTTAAAGAAAATCATGGAGAATAATCTTTCTACCAATAAACAAGAAGTCGCTATAACGCCAGTTGGGCTGGATAGCCTGGCCTGCATATGGGAGAGTGTCTTCTCTGAGCACATCGTGCTGCGCTGTTCAAACGCCATGCTGCCCACTGCTCACAGCCTGGGCTGTGCCTGCTCCTGGTGAGCGCAGAGAACACTGGATTCTGTAGTTCCCGCCCAGCTCTGACTGCACAGAACCTGGCTCCTCAGTCAGCCCCGCAGGGAAAGCGCTGGAGAACAAGGTGAGGGCTTCGCATAGGCAGAGGCCTGGGGATGGAGGTGAGCATGCTGAGGCCGGTGCCCAGGACCGCGGGGAGCAGAGCGGGTTTGGGAGGAAATGAGCGAATTGTTAGGGTAAAAACTCAGGGAGGACAAAGAAAATGAGACAGGTCATGACTCGAAGAAATATGCAGTTGGACGTGAGACTGAGACAGACACTGGCCCCTGGGGAGAATTTGCCTTTTGATCACTTCCTGGCCTCAGTGGACTGTGCTCAGCCTCACGACGGCCCCTCTCCTGACATCTCAGCTCTTTCAGATTAAAAACCTGGCTAACGAGGTAATGCCTTGGAAGTCCCCCTTTGCTGGGGAAGGAGTCCTGCACACGGCCCCCCGGGGGAGATGTGCAGGTGTGTAAGACACACCTTCGTGAGACTGGAGGGTTCCAGGCTCAGGAGGGGAAGCTCAGAGGCTCGGGGCCGGCAGAGACGCAGCCACTGTGTCCAGCGAATTTGTGGTGGGAGCGCTCACTTCCAAAGACTGCAGAGAGACGGAGGGAGGAGAGAAGGAGGTGCGGAGGGGACGCCCAGAGAACTGAGATGTACGGGCGCATGTGCAGCTCCCAGGATGGCGGGGGTCCTATGTGCTACACACACGCACTAAGAAAAATAGATCAATTTTTAAAGCCTAGACTGGCCCTGGCTTCTTACTCTATCAAAATGATCAAAGGCTTGTCTTCGTCTTTTGGCAGGGATCCAAAGCCAGGCGTCCTGACCCCAAGAGAGCGCTGTCCTCTTTGTCTTGAAACAGCAGCCTGGGGAGGACATGTCAGGTCACGGCCGGAGAGGGCTTCGTGTCGCAGAGGAAATACCTCTCATACTTCCTCAACATCCCCTATGCTTTTTATAGCATAATGATTTTTAATTCCACCCTGTCTGCTATAACTCTATATAAAATCAAGCTGGAAGATTAAAAAAAAAAAAGAAAGAAAATGAGGCTGGATGAGTTGCTGGTAAATTCAAAATTAACTCCATTTTAAGGTCTCTTCCTCGTGTTGCTTGCGCTCTGTGGGTACTGCCCTTCTTAGCCTCTTTAGGACCAAGTGTAAGATCCCAACCTTAACTTCGCCCACCTTAGCCTCTTTGGGACCAAGTGTAAGATCCCAACCTTAACTTCGCCCACCTAGCATCCCTCTCACTCTGTACCTGTGGACCATAATGGAGGGGGCTCCAAAGGACAGTGCAGATGAGGCAGATGCTGCAGAGGCTTCTGGGTACTTCCCGGGAGACACAGATGTTACATCGAAGTTGAGTTTTCTTCCAGACTCAGAACTTTCTTGCCGTAATTTCACTTAGGATCTGGCTTTCTTTGTTTTTGTTTTTTTCTTCTCCTCTCCTCCTCCTCTACCTCCTCTCTCCTATCTTCTTTCTCTTCAAGAAATGATTGAAAAGAAGGAACCACCTAAGGCTGCTGAATGAGAGTTATAAAATAGGAGAACGGGAATATGAACTTGGAGGTTAGACCTAGATTCCTGGGGAGAATTTGCAGAGGAGATGAGACAAGAACTAATGGAATCGTGTAAGATGTGAGAATAGGGTAGCTCATTTGGACACAGGAAGACACCGCAGGTGTGAGTGGGGAAGCCTGGACGGACCTCTCCCATCGGGCAGGCGGCAGCCTGACAGTGTGGGGGTTTTCTAGATTTTTTGCATCACCAAGCAACAGGGAGATACAGGACCATCGGTCACTGTATAGACAGGATGTCAGTGAGACAAATGTTTGAGCTAAAGACCTATGGAACAAGGGAAAGATAAATAAATAATCAGGCCCATCCTGGACTTTGTCCCTATACATTAAAGGGCTCTGAGACTTGTTTTAATTGAAATCCAAACACTGTGCATGACTTGGGTGGTAAGTTCATGACTATGGCCTGGCTTCCGGTACTGACTTCAAGATTTTTACATGAGAAAATCAGTTTAGAATGAACTAAACCTTTCTCTGTAAAGAGCAAAACAAATAAATTCTGAGTCTGCTTTAGCCTCCTTGGAACAAAGGTAGAGTAGAAAGGGTTACCAGGTACTTGGTGTAGAGGCACTGAGTTGAGACTCGTGAACTGGTACAACAGAACCTTCGTTAACTAAGTTACAGGACGGACGTGCGGTAGGCATTGACTGGGGGAGCGAGATCGCTCTTCAGGGGAAGGTGTCCCGGAGCTGGAGTTGGGTCAGGAGTGTGGCTGTTGTACTAATATACAGCAAAGCAAGTAACACCCCCAAAAAAGGAAATATAACTCCCAACCTGCTAGATATCTGAAATTCAAGTTCGTGTTCTCTAAAATCGAAGAATGAATTCTGGGAACAATGGAGGCTAAGAGGAGGAAACGTTTATGGAGAAAGAAAAGTTCTGCCTAAGAGAGAAAGAAGGGGGCAGAAGGGGGACCTGAAAGTGGGGACCCACCCACCTCACTTCCCAGGGGGTTTTATGGAACAGAGCCAGGAGATGAGGTGGGTTCAAAGTGGGACAGAAATAGTCAACCCATAAGATCACAACACGTATAGTCTCACTTAGGTAATACTGATGAAATGGGATCCAATGGGAAAGTGAGTCACCTAACAAGCATGCAAGGAATTCTCTTTTTCTTTTTTCAGACAGTGTCTCACTTTGTAGTTCAGGCTGGCCCTGAGCTCAGTCAAACTCACAGCAGTCCTCCTGCCTCTGCCTCCCAAGTGCTGGGATTACACACATGAGCCACCATGCCCGGCACCGTGGTATGTAGTACTGGTTGCTGCTGGGTGTGAGTCTCCATGGCCAGTATTGTATGTGGTTACCAGGGATCGAACCTGAGTCCTTGCACTTACCAAGCAGAGCCGGAACCACTGAGCTAGATCTCCAATCCTCTCCATTTGCAGTTTTAACCTTCAGTGAATGTCTCTTGGCTGTCCTCTGTGTGGGCTTTTCGAGGTCCAGCCCTATCTACCGGCCTACAGGATGTCTAACTAGCTTACTTACCTACCACAGTATGAGCCCGTAACATCCACACCCCCGTTCTTCCCATCTACACTTTGTCCTGTGTCCCTGGGGTCACCTTGTCCTCTGCCCCAGGAGGCTAACCATGTGGCCTCACTCAGCTCTCTGTGCTCCTCCACGTCCCTTCTTTATCAAGTTTTCCGTGCCCTCCGCTTATGCCTGGAGAATTTCTAGTGATGAAGAACTGGCAGAGCAGAGTGTAAGGCGGGATGCCGCCTCCGAGCGAGCTCTGAGCAAAGTGAAAGTGCTGACTGCTGCGCGCCTGTGGACGTCTCCACCCTGTGGATGTCTCCAAGGCGGGAAGCCCAGCCAGCCCAGCCCGCTCCAGTCACCCCACTGCACAGGGGTGCTGTTGGTCTAATCACTTCCTGATCTGGCTTCTTTGCTAGAGATCACGGATCAAAACCTCAGGGCCATCCTGAGAGTAGCTCCTGCCAGCCTGGGTGTTGTTCGTGTTATTGGATAGTCCAGGGCTGTGGGAGTCCATCCTTCCACTCACCACCGCACGGGTATCCCTGACAGTGCAGGTTAGTAAGGTAGAGTCCTAAGTGCAGAGCGGATGCGGGGTGGACAGACCATTCACATTTCAGAACAGCCCATTCCCGGAAGTGTTACAGGTATCCCGCAGACTAGGAGACAGAAAGGGAACTCAGCAGGATCTTTCCTTATCTTGAACTCCTTGGGGATGGCTCCTCTTCAAACTATGCTGAGCTTTAAATGTTTTAAAGAATTCTTGCTCCTCCTGGAATCTTCTGTTTTTTGGAATGAGAAGGCTGGAGGAGACAGAGTAGATCTGCCCCTTATTGAGTGTTGCCGCTTTTAGCATAATTAAGTGCTGGATCATACTGACACAGAGAGACCTGGGGTAATGGAGGAGAAGAGGGAGGCCTAGGAGTGGCCCGCGCAGACCTGGTCTCCACCGACCACAGAGGCACTAACAAAGGATCGTAGGGACTGAAGGATGATCTCAGCAAACGTGCTGAAGCCCCTGGATGCCCCTGGGGCAGGGGGGCAGGGGAGGGGCTCTGACCTACACTCGTACTTCGCATGAAAAGTAAGTCGAGATGGACCAAAAACTTGACTGCAGGAAAAAAATTTATGTACAAACCTTACAGAAGAAAACAAGAGCTCGTCAGGGGACCGGGCTGGGGAAGTTTCTCAACATGATGCAAAAACCATAAACTAGGTAGGAAAGATGTGAAACAGTGAATTATATTAAAGCTTAGAGCACTGGGCATGTGCCATGGGAAACCTATTGCACTGGGCATCAGGACCCTGCAGAATGCCGCGCTGGCGCTCCGTCCTGTCCTCCAATGACCTAGGGACCCAAAGGGTTCGGATGCCGGCTGAAGCAGGGGGTTTCCCAAGGCCTAGGCCTCCTGAGCCTCCCAGCGAAACCACCTTGCATTCCTGCGTGGCTTGAGGCAGGAGAGGCGGCTTTGTCCTCGAGCCCCTCCAGATCTCTGAACGTGAAGTGTTCTTCCCGGAACAATCCCTGCAGATCCCCTGGGCTTTGTGGTCAGGCTGCCCCGCAGTGCAGAGCAGAGAACGCTGGGACAGTGGGCGAGAGTAGTTCAGAGTCCAGCCAGATCCGGTCTAAGCAGGCAAGCCCTTGGGTCCCAGGGCCCTGAGGAAGCCCAGGATGGGGAGGCCCAGCACCTTGAAGGGCTGAACCCTCAAACAGGGTGGAAGCATGTGAGACCGAGGAGCGACACAGCCCCCAGCAGCAGGAGCCACATCTGTCCTTGATTCCCCCTCAGACCTGTAGTTTGCGGGAGGAAGCACAGATATTCCGGGCCTTTAAAACTTCCAATTGTGGGCCAGGGATATAGCTCAGTGGTTCCGGCGCCTGTCTTGCAAGCGCAAGGACCCGGGTTTAATCCCCGGTAACCACATAACAATACTGGGTGTGGAGACTCACCCCAGTGCCAACCAATACCACATACCAGTGCCAGGCGTGGTGGCTCATGCCTGTAATCCCAGCACTCGGGAGGCAGAGGCAGGAGGATTGCTGTGATGTGAGTTGGAGGCTGAGCTCAGGGCCAGCCTGAACCACAAAGCAAGACCTTGTCTCAAAAAACCTTAAAAAAAAAAAACTTCCAATTGCTTTTGCACACATTCTTGCAAAGGGCAGAAAAATAAATCAAGAGATTTTATCCATTAGCTTCTACTACTTGCGATGAGTGGGAACATCGTACATACCAGGGTCACTTCTACACTGTTTTAAGAAGCAAGCTGGAAATAGCCTGTCACAAAGAGGGGAGACTTTGTGTCCTTTGAATGTCGAGGACTCCAGAGAACTTTCCAGCCCCGAAGGCAAGGCTGTCCCTTTCCCAGGACCCTGGCGCAAGATGACCCTGCGGTTAGATTTCATTGGCTGGAAGCCCCAGGCATCTGGGACTGGGAATTCAGTAGTAATTAACTCAGGGCCGCAGTGGGGAAGCGCAGGGTCTGGTTCTGGCCCCGCGAGGCTTCCCTCCTCCGGCGGCGGAGGGAACTGCAGCTCTGGGTCTCTCGCCTGGCTGGGGTTGGGGAGCAGGTGAGAGGACCCGCCAGGGCAGCAGGTGTGCGTGCTGTCTCCTCCTGGAGGCTGGCACAGGCTCCTTCACCACCTGTCAGCTTTGGCCTGTGTTTCAGGCTAAACCCGTAATCACCGAGGGGCTGTGTCTGGGTCACTCCCGGAGGCCCTGAGGATTAGTGTACAGGGCCTTCTCTGACATCTCTCACTGTGGTCCTGGGCATGAACCCAAAGTTATTGCTTTGCCCCGGCTGGGCTCAAACTTGTGATTCTCCTGTCTCAGCCTCTGTCTGCGCCCAGCTAGTGTCTCTCTCTAGCTGATTAGGGCAGAGTCCTCGGATTTCTCATGCAGTGGCTGCATTGCCAGCGGGCTGGCCCGAGCGGCCTCAAAGGCAGCTGCTCCTCCTGTTGCACCGCAGCAGCCAGAGGCCAAAAGCTCACAGGACTTTTTCCGGCCTCACTCTTCGCGCATAGATCTTGCAGACACAGCCCGAGGGCCAGCTTGGTGCCCTGGCCGCAGTCAGCCTCGCCCAGGTGGGGAGAGCAGCCGTGAGGCCCCACGCTGTGGGCCCGACACCCTGGCTGCTTCCTGCAGGGTGCTGTGCGGAGAGGACATGGCTGGCTCTGGGTCAGACACAGGGTGGGGTCCTGCTGGCAGGCCTTGGGACCCCCATCGCTAACACCCCAACTCCAGTGCTGCCTGACGGGGTACAAGGAGGCCAGAACGTGGCCCTCTCCTTGGTGGCCTGGGCGCAGGAGAGGCATTTTCTTTACCCGATGCCTTTCCTACCTGCACTGGCGGAAAGACTCCCACCACTTCCTGAGCCTGGGCCCCTTATCAGGAAGCAGAAGCAAGAGAATTGATGTGAGTTTGAGGTTCACCTGGGCTACATAGTGAGCTCGAGGCCAACCTGACCTACAAAGTGAATGAGATCCTGTCTCAGAAAAAGAGCCTCCTCCAGCTCCCAGGCGCCGCCTCTTCCTCACCGCGGACCCACCTCTCGCGCTCTGCGCAAACTCATCTTGCCTGCACACCAGGCACGTTTTCAAACAAGCTCTTAGATTTTTTTTGGTCTTTAATTACCCAGTGAGTAGGTGTTTGTTTATTCCCTTCCTCTGAAGAGAAATATTGGTAAACAAATGAAGAAAAACACTAAGACGTTCTGGAACTAACGTTTCCTTATACGAATGGAAAAGTCCTAGATAATGCACGACAGCTGCGAAAGCACGGTTGGGGAAGAAGATAATTTTGTTAACGATAGATTTTTCTTCCGGATTGTTTTGGGAGTTTGCACGTGTCCAAAGCGGCTTCTCAGAGCAGGCCGGGCGGGCGGGGTCCGTGCACAGGCCTGAGAGCCCGCTGACCCCGCGCCCTCCCGCAGGCCCGTCCATCGTGACGCCCCCCAAGGACATCTGGAACGTCACCGGCGCCCAAGTGTACCTGAGCTGCGAGGTCATCGGGATCCCGACGCCCGCGCTCATCTGGAACAAGGTCAGTGGCCGGCGGCTGGCCCGGGGATGGCCGCGCCTGTGAGCCCCGCCCCGCTCCCGCCCCGCCGCTCACGTTCCCTGCCGGGCGGCCCAGCGCTAAGCCCAGCCCGGCCGCTGCTGTGTATCTGCGAGCAGCGCCGCGTGATGGTGCAATGTGGCTTCCACGCCACGCTGGAGCAGGACAGCCTCGAGCTGGAGGTCAGCCCGAGCCACAAAGCGAGACCTTGCCAAAAAAAGAGTTCCTCTCTCTCTGTCCAAAAAAGCCCCCTCCCGACTGTGTTCCACGGCCTCGGTCTCCCCCCTGGTGACAGCAGGCATCCGAACTAGGTGAACCCTGAGACCCTCCCGCGGAGAGTCCTCGCTGTGCCCAGGAGGTGGGGAGAAGGCAGGCTGTGCGCGTGGCTATTTCTCTCTGGCTTCAGCCTCCTAAGCACTGGGATTACAGGGATGCCCATGCTTGTCGTTTTGTTGTTTTTATTTTTGTTTTCCTGAGACAGGGTCTCGCCACGCAGTTCAGGCTGGCCTTGAACTCCCTATGTCGTCCAGGCTGGCCTTGAATTTGAGGAGATCTTCTTGCCTCGGCCTTCTAGGATCTGAGATTACAGGCCCCAGCCACTGTACCACATTGTCTCCCTGGATGATTAGAGGAACAACTATTGGGAGAACATGAGTTCTGGCCCCTGGGGCTGGAACTCCTTCCAGAGCCACTTGAAACTCGTATTAAACTAGCACAGACAGAAATCAAGAAAACATTCGTCCAGGGAAGAAAAGTCAAAGGGAGTGGGTGGCCTCTAGGACAGTGAGATCCAGAGTCTCCCGGGGACTGTGCTGCTGAACTTCTCCCTGTGCAGGAGTCTCATCTGCCTGGAAAGCGCAGGCCAAAATGGGGGCGTTCTCAGCGCAGCCTGAAGCCGGGGAAGGAAAGGGCCTGTCGGCTGTGGGGAAGTCCCGGAGCACGGCCGAGCGCTGGCCTCCGGCGCCCCCTGGTGGCCGAGGGCGGCCGCAACCCCGGCCAGGAGTCCGGGAGATCAGCGAAGCAGTCGAGCGCGGGCGACAGCAGACAGACTGGGGGGGGGGGGGGGGGTCCGCGGACCCGCTAGACCCAGCCGAAGGCCCCACACAACCCCCGGCAGCCTTTCCGGTGCTGACGGCTCCGGGGTTTGGACTCAGACGCTTCCCCACAGATCTGCAGAAATGTCTCAGAAGCTGCTTTTCTCATCAGCATCTTTTTAAAAATTCTAGTCACCCAAATCACTTTGCTTCATAAAAATTCTTGGCCCTTCCATGCAGAGCACATAATTTTGTAGTGTGAGAAATAAAATAATCAATGCTGTTAAACATTATATTTATCAAGGGTAGGTTCTCTGCGTGCAGAGGATTGGCTTAATTAGCACAAAATGTTGATTTTTAACTAAGAGTCCTGTGATGTGGGGATCAACCATTCAGTTGTAAATCTGATTTCTCTGCTTTGGTCAGAAACAAAACCTTTGGGGCCGGGGACCAAGGACCCGGGTTCGATTCCCGGTAACCACATACAATACTGGCCATGGAGACTCATGCCCAGCAGTAATCAGTACCACATACCACAGTGCCGGGCGTGGTGGCTCACGCCTGTAATCCCAGCACTCAGGAGGCAGAGGCAGGAGGATTGCTGTGAGGTGAGTTTGAGGCTGAGCTCAGGGCCAGCCTGAACTACAAAGTGAGACCCTGTCTCAAAAAACCTAAAAAAAAAAAAAGAAATAAAACCTCTATAGGATGCTGGATTCAGGAAATAAAGGTCTGAGATATATTACTTTAGCCACTGAATCAAACTAGTACCCCCCAAATATTAAGACATTGTAAATAACTTTTGAAATGGGATTTTGCTATGTAGTGCAGGCTGGCCTCCAACTCTAAGCAACCCCCCTCCGGCCTCTTGTGTGTGGCAATCACAGGCATCCTGACCACACCTGGCTTGAGTAACTCTTGCCAAAGCTGTGCTCACATAAACTCTTTCCCAGCCACTTGGGAAAGGGAAGGAAGAACTTGCCAAGTCTGTGTGGTCTTCACGGTATTCATTTGAAAAGGAGACCAAGTTCCTGGGTACACTCCCCAACAGTGGCAATGAAAGGAAATTCCAGGGGAAAAAAAGAAACATTTCCTTTTTATAGGAAAAACTGAAAACTACTTCTCTGAGATTTTTAACTCTAATTACAAAAGTAATGTCAATAACCCTCAACTTGGCTCTGAAAAGGGGCCTAGCATAAAATGAACATTCTTTTTTTCTTAAAACATACCATTACCACCACTCTAAAATACGTGTCTATCAGGTGGGCATGGTGGTGGCCACCGGTCTAATCCTAGCACTCAGGAGGCTGAGGCAGGAGGATCTCCAAGACTGCAAGGTGAGCCTGAACCACAAGGGACTGTCTGTCGGCCATTGGTGGCCAGTGGATGACAAAGCCCTGCGGGTAGGACTAGGGTTTTCAGGGCGGGAGACAAACAGGGAAGGGTGAGTGTGTCTCCCAGGCGCACAGG
This sequence comes from Petromus typicus, assembly GCA_004026965.1. Classification (NCBI taxonomy): domain Eukaryota; kingdom Metazoa; phylum Chordata; class Mammalia; order Rodentia; family Petromuridae; genus Petromus; species Petromus typicus. The sequence goes on from PVIR01004999.1 coordinate 27,128, forward strand.
AAAGCTGTGCACGCAGATGAGCAGGAGACCGGCAGGAGGAAATACACGCTGTTTTAATGAGTCTCCAGTAAATCGCAATCAGAAAGCCTGACGCCCACCTTGTCCACCGTGTTCTCTGAACAAGGCCATTTCCAAGTTGAAGTTCTGGTGCTGAAAATGTTTTTTGCAGGTCAAAAGAGGAAACTATGGAGTTCAGCGGACGGAACTCCTGCCCGGTGACCGGGACAACCTGGCCATCCAGACCCGCGGGGGCCCGGAGAAGCACGAAGTGACAGGCTGGGTGCTGGTGCGTACAAGGGCTGGGGTTTCCTCGTCCAGGTAACAGGGCCTGGCAGGGCCGCGCGAGCCTCCCGAGGGCACTGCTGCCACCTCTGAGCAGCCGTACCGTGGACTGGCTGCCCCTTTCCAAGGAATTAAGGGAGACTGGAGGGTGCTCTGGAAACAGTGCATGAGGGAGAACTTTTTTTTTGAGAGTTCAAAGCGTAATTCTCAGAGGAACCAAGCGAAGCAGGCGTTACTTTCGTGAATTTTCACGTCATGAGTATTGCTCAGATCACAGGCCGTCACACTCCCAGCAGTGCTGCGGAGGTTCCAGAGCGACAGGAGCATTTCCCCATCTGCACATAGGAGCCGTCTCCTCACCGGGCCACACGGCGCTGCGCGTCCCTCAGTCCGGCTAGGGAACCAGGGAAGGGCAGGCCCGGAGAGGCACTGACGCACTCCTCCCTCACAGGTGTCCCCGCTGAGTAAGGACGACGCCGGGGAGTACGAGTGCCACGCATCCAACTCCCAAGGGCAGGCCTCGGCCTCCGCCAAGATCATGGTGCTCGATGCCTCACATGAAATACCAGTGAAAAAGGGTCTGTGAGGAGGTATGTCGAGTCTCACACGGGCTGGAGGGCGAGGGGCCGGGCAGGGGTGCACACCTGTAGTCCCGGGTTAGGTAGAGGCAGAGGTCAAGGCCGGCCTAAACCACACAGCAAGACCCGTCTCAAAAACTCACAAACACCAAGTGGCCCCGTGGCTTGGGAAGAACCTGAGGGGCGGACAGAAGCCAACGTCCAGGCCTGGGTGCCTTTCCCTAGCTCAGATTACGAGAACATTCAGAAAGGCTTGTATCTCCCATGACTCCTATGGCGCTTCTCCTTTGTGTTATGACTACAAATTCCCACTTAAGGGGAACCGGTGGTGGGCAGTTTGGTCTTCCACCTCGAGCTCTGAAAAGGCCGGAAAGTGCGCGTGTGCACCGGATTCTGGTCCCCCACTTACTGCCCCGTCCCCAGAGGCAGCCCCAGCAGCTCCTCCTCTGCCCATGTGCAGCGCTGATGTCACGTCTGAACCGGCCGCCCTCACACCAGATGAGGACAGACCACATCAGCGCCTGTCAAACCCTCACTCGGCTGTGGAGAAAGGAAACGGTCCCTTCGGCCCAGCCGTGCAGAGCGGGCTGTGAGACCAACGGCGGCAGCTCGGTCAGCTGTGCCGCTCGCTGTCCTGGGTGAAGTTCTACAGGACAGCTGACCTCCAAGGAGCGCTCCTTGGCCCCTGCCTCCCAACGTGCTGCTGCGGGCGGCCCTGTAACGAAGGGCCTTCGCAGCCGACCGGCAGGGCAGAATTACCTCCCACCTACACTCGTGCACAGCACCGTCCCTTATACAGGAACTTGTGTGTACTTTTATCCCGTGGTTTTGCTGTGTTGGAGGCAGTGTCTACCATGTAGCCCAGGCCAGCCTTGCACTCGTGGTGATCCCTCTGCCTCAGCCTCCCAAGTAGCAGAGACTGCACCCCACCGTGCCGCGTTCTTTATCCTCACTTGTAACACCTTCATATACACAGAAACGCTACGACACCTGACAATCACAAAGGCAACCAGGTCTGCACATGGAACTGACTTCTGCCTCTCTTTTTAACCAGGTGGAGGTGCGGCCACAGACTTGCAGAATATATGAAGTCTACACAGCTGACAGTGGCCACAGATAACTACATCTCCTGTTCTTTCCTGATAAGCTTCTTTTAATCAAATCCACTAATGCTTTAAATATTCACTGGTTTTACACTGAGAAACCCAAATTAAAGATTACACATCCAGACTATCTACAAAACTTTATTTTCTATTTACAGAAAGAAAAGGCATACATATCATTAAATAAAATGCTTTTTATCACAACACAGTACATTATGTCTTTTTTAGGGGTTCTGGGGACTAAACACGTTGTGTCATTTTTTTCAAAGCCAAGTCAGAAACAAGATACAGACAAGTACTTTGTTGCGAACCTTTTAAAAGAGCTAAACACTCATCATCCGCGGAGCAATGCTCATGGACATAAGCTCCTGAAACAGCAGCTTGCACGCGTAAGGCATTCGGACCAGAGATATCTGAAAAGCCAAAGGAAAAGTCATCAGCAGGCCTGCTTCACTGGGACTCACTTCCCACCCGGCGCGAGGTGAGGTGAGGGCTGCAGCGAGCGAGGCAGCGCGGGCCCGGCAGGCACCGCTGCGATGTCCTCCTCCCCACAGCCTGCCGAACCCACCTTGCTGCAGACACAGCTTGTATTAACTTCTCTGTTTAAAAAGGCTAACAACACTCAGTATTAAAATCCCTGCACAAGACCCTACCGTTTCAAAAAGACAGTTGAGAAAAAGTATCATCCTTAAATTGTTCTCTGGAAAAATCAAATCACTTTTTTCATTATTTAAAACTAAGACTCCTAAGAGAGGCAAGCAACCATAACGGGGACATCCTAGCCTGTTCCACCATGCTGCACCTGTTATAATCAGACAACACGCCTACATCTTGACAGAACAAGTCTAAACCCACCTGGGTTTTGTTGCGGCAGCCCCTGCATTCGTACGTGTGGGTCCTGGTGTTGGCGATCGCCATGATGCCACAGAGATTGCAGACGTGCACCTGATAGGGGTCTGAGGCCTCAAACAGCCTTTCTCGTAAAAACTGCGCTGCTCCGTGGGCAATCTGACAGTCTCGTTCCATTTCTCCAAAACGCAAACCACCATCACTGTTGAGGGGAAGACAGCAGATTGTTGTGCACTTTTTAAAATTTATAAACACAGCTTTGACTGGCAGCAGAGGTGAGCAGGCCCTGCTGTTCTCTCGAGCTGGGGGGAGGGGAGTCTACTGACTAATGCTTGCACAGGGTCCCCCAAGGGCAGTAGATACATCCAATTCTCTAGAACAGCACTGATTTTCCTCCTGACACAGTGAGTACAGAAAAGAGGCTCGTGTGCTATTGCTTCACTTCCTGGAAATCAACTCTACACTCAAATGTGACTTTAAAGAAGGCAGCTGTCCAGCAAATGAGCCCCAGGCAGCTAAGCCAGGAGGACACACATCCTTAAACATAAAGGAAGATCTGCGAGTGACTAGCAGCCCCTCAACAAAGCACCTCTCAGAGTGCTGTGCAAGCAGGTGCTTTGTATCTCAACACAGAAGCAGGAGGGAAAACCCAGGAATCTGGAACACTTGACACCGGAAAGCAAAAGGCATCACTCAACACTGCACCACGCTGGACAACCACCTCATTATTTTGAAAACTGATGAAGATTCAAACATTTGCCTTGCCTTTACTATAGGCAGAATAAATGGACATTCTAACTACAAGCCAGCTAAGTAGATGAGGAAAACAAAGTTTCAAAAGTAATACAGCTAATGAAGGAATGATAAAAATTAGAATCTCATCAATATGCAACCCCTGTTTATTCAAAGGCTTTAGACAATGGTCATCAATAGCTATGAAAGTCATAAAACGAACAGCAACCACCAGACATGGTAGTGTATAGGTAATCCCAGCACTCTGGAAGGCTGAGGCAGGAGAACTACAAGTTCAAGGACAACCTGGGCAACCCAGAGCCTATCTTAAAAAGTAAAAAAGGTATGAAGATACAGTTTAGTGCAAAGCTTCTGGGTTCAATCTCCAGTATATGAAAAAAGAAAGACGAATCAATAGCAATGCTGCTGACACAGCTCTCTTACCGAGACCTGCCCTCCATGGGCTGTCGGTTAAGGATCTGAATAGGGCCCCGAGCTCGAGAATGAATTTTGTCATCCACCATATGCTTCAAGCGCTGGTAGTAAGTGGGGCCAATAAAAATCTGTGATGTGATTTTTCGTCCAGTGAACCCGTTGTAGAGGACCTACAGAGAGACAGAACTAAAGGTGCTTAACGAGTTCGGAGGGTGTCAGCACACACTGGTGATTCCAGGCCCAAGCCAGCCAGCCAGAACTGGTTTGTCAGCAGTCAGGAGAGCAGTGCCTATGGGGTGGGCACAAGGGGCCTGGGCCTGCTCTGCATTTTAAGAGTAAGTCACCAATGGAACAAAAAAGAATGCACATAACAAATCACTCCACCGAGAACATGTACGTACCTCATTTCCTCTGAGATGGTAGCCATAGTCTGACAGAAGATTAGAGATCTTCTGCACGTTAACAGCGTCGTTAAATGGGGTGGCATCACCAATTTCACCCTTGTTGGCAGAGACCTGGAAATAAAAGCGTTCTTTAAAATGCTGCTTCACTGTTTCCTCTTACAAGTTATACAGGAATAAAAATATAGTCAGTTGAAATCTAATGGGAAGGCTACAATGTACTCAGGCTCATTTTATTAAAAGCTTATACTTTATTCAAAATAATTTATCTAAAAATTAAAAACTCAGTTGTAAGCTTTCAAACAGAAATCTAGCCAAAGAATCAGGTACAGAAAGAGCAAGACTCCCAAATATTTCTGATAGTTTAAGGGAAATGACAGTTAAATGCCCCAAATCAAAGGCTCTGGCCACTCTTCCCTGAAAGGACATTTACAATCAGAAAACCTTCACCGCAGTTTGTACACATAGCTGACAATACAGCTGTAAAATTAAGTTCACACTGAACTAAGCACCAATGATTTAACTATCTACAGGAAAGCAAGAGTGAACAAGAAAACCATGTACAAATATAAGGGTTGCAGGTAGTGTGTCTCAGCAAAACTCTATCTCGCCCACACTTTTGTAATTTTCCTAATTACAAAGGGGGAGACAGAATCATAACCAAACTAAAGGTTTAAAAAATTACATTAGTTTTAACAAAGTATCTGGCCTCAAATATGGAGAAAACACTCTTCATCACTTTGAAAGAAATGCCATTTCAGAAGTGAAATTTCTGAAGGCAACGTCTTACCTTCCCCTGGAGACACTCGATCAAGTGACCAATGGTCATACGAGAGGGGATGGCATGGGGATTGATGATGATGTCGGGGGTGATGCCTTCGCAGGTGAAAGGCATATCCTAGAAAGAAGATTTTAAAAGGCTTAACAGATACTGAAATCTCAGCTACGAAACTAGGACTGATACCACAGTCAACTAAAATTTTTATATCCTAAATTCTGTCCAAGGCATGTTCGTATTCATCGATACTTGAAAGGTTAATAAAATTGTGTTTTAATGTAATATCCAATAAAACTCTGGGGTAGGAGTGAAGGAGACCAGTCGCTTACCTCCTGTCTATACTGAATGCCACAAGTTCCCTTCTGACCATGCCGACTGGCAAATTTGTCTCCAATCTGTGGAATTCTTACAGAGCGTACCTGAAGTCACATCAAAATAGGTTACATGAAGTTGACTTACACTCTGAAACCAGTTACGATAGGCGGATAAGCTATACTCACCCTGATTTTACAAAATTTGTATCCTTCCTGGTTGAGAGTTACCATAACCTGGTCCACGATGCCGGTCTCGCTAGTCCTGAGGAAAGTGCTGCAATCTCTCTTGGTGTAACGCCGGTTCGTGCTCTCCAGCTCGTCTTCGTTCTCAGGCAAGGTGACCGTTTTGCCTATGATAACATCGTCCCCGGACACTCGGACCCCTGGAGCAATCAGACCGTCATCATCCAGCTTGTCGTAGATAGCGTGCCTCATACCTGTGGGGAGACACGCATGGAATGAGCAGTCTGCGCAGAACGCACTGATGACGTCACACACCCCCACGAAGACTGAAAACCACACAGAGGCGCCCTCAGCCCAGCAGAGCCTGTTCACCCTGTGCGATCTCATGCGACATCAACACTCCGCTAGGGACCCTGCACACCAGAGCAGTGAGAAGAGACGCAAGGAGAACACGCACACTTCTCATGTGACGCGGCTGCGAGTCACACCGCGGCATAACCCCACCTCCCTGGTGCATCCTATCTATCCCACCCAACAGGTACTTTAGATTACAACTGCAATGTCAATTTGAGCTTTCCAGAAGAAACAACAAATGCTAGGTATTGTCTCATTTATTTTTTAAGTGTTTACTAACATTATGGTCAAATATAGTCATATCACAGGTTCGGGGGAAAGAGAGCTTTTGTGCACATGTACAAAGTAAAAAACAAGAAACACAGCTTCTTTGATCTCCTGAATTTTCTCCCAATGCAGGACCCAACCAGAGGAAGGTCTTAGCAAAAACACGCCTGGGAAGGTGCAAAAGGCTTTTGGCAAATAAACATTTCCTTTTTCTTTTCCTTCCTTCCCTTTTCCCGACACAGGGTCTCACTGTGCAGTTCAGCTTGGTCCTGAACTCAAGGCAATTAATTGCCCAGCCCCAGCCTCCCAAGTACTAGGATAATAGGTGTATACCACAAATACACATATTCTCTTAAACACAATTTCTAAGAAAGATAGGAGAACACACTCCACCACTACAGAAAAAGAGGCGTAAGGCACACCCTGGCAACGTCACTCAGGAAAACCACAGAAAATACCTTGAATTTTACACTTACCCTGGCACGTTTCACGTGTAGGTTTCTCAAACACTTCTTCCTGGTCGAATCCTTTTTTAGACTCCTGTTCTTTGTAGGAGCGATAGAAAACAGACCTGAAAAACATAATGCCCTACCGGTAATTTCTATTTTCTTTTAATAAGAGGGCTTAGTATATACCAATAATTTTTCACTTAAGTGACAGGTGAGAGACCACCTAAACCAAGAACCAGGAAGAAGAGTAACTGTATTAAGGTGGAAGTTCAATGCTAAATGGGACACACATGTTGTACTTCATTCATCTCATATCCTCTAGACTCTGCCAGTCCCTAAGGCCAGCCTCCTCCAACTCCAAGCACCTGTATCCTGACATACTCGTCCTGGGTCCCCTCAGACACCTCCACTGAGGTTCGTACATGAAGCTATGCATCCCTGGTGCTGGCCTCCAAAAATACGGAGGGGAAAATCCCCTCTCCTTAAGTCCCTATTTTTAAAACAATCTTCATACACCATGGACCTGAGATCAATCTTTAGTGTCAATAAAGCAATCAAAGTGAAGTATAATAGAAAAATGAAGTAAAAGCACACTGTAATTTTAGCAGTAATTGTTTTTGCGTTCTGAGATCATGGGTTTACTATTTCTTCCTGTAGACATTCCTAATTTATCTAAATGCAAATAGGTATTTGTTCACAGAAGACCCAAACCAAGATACCAGCATCTGAACATGGGAGATAACAGAGGCGGCGTCCTCCTCGGCTAGACTGGCCACCAGCCAAGCCTTCTGTTTCCTGGCAGACGGCACAGTCAAATCCTTTCTTTTTTTTTTTTCTTCTTGCAGCCCTGGGGATTGAACTCATGACTTTGAGCTTGCAAGACAAGCAGTGCTACCACTGAGCTAAACGCTCGGCTCTATTTTTTTTAATGAGGTACTGGAGATCAAATTCTAGCCCTTGTGATTCCAAGGTAGGCAAGATGCCACTTGAGCTAAATACCCTGCACTTAAATCTATTTCTAAAGAGCCTGACACACTGTATGAAACACTGACCTGAAGAAGCCTCGGTCCACAGCCGAGCGATTCATGATGACAGAATCCTCTTGATTGTACCCGGTGTAGGACGCGATGGCCACAATTGAGTTAATACCTGCCAGGAGTCAACATGCACACATAAAGCACCCTCTGGGCAGCAAAGAAAACCTGCCCCTTCTTTTAAATCCCCTTTGCTCAATCGTATTTGCCAGAAGTGCTTAGGTGCTTTCACCATGGTGATGGTCCGTCTGCCCCTCCTGGAATGATCCATGAGGCTCCTACTCTGCTGGGCAAATGCTTCGTCCGTGTGATTCTGAGACTGTCATTCCCAACATGCCCGCTCTTTTAACCTGTGACTTTACACAGACACCTCACTGCGCATTATACACAGATAAGCCAGCTGGGCACCGTGGTACATGCCTATGATCCCAGCACTTGCAAGGCTGACGCAGGAGGATCCCCATGCATTCCAGGCTAGCCCAGGCTACATAGTAAGACCTACCTCAAACAAAACAAAACAAGCATTATTCTCACAAGTTAAGAAGGACCTAAATAGATGTCAAAATTAATGAGTATCAGGCTGGAGTCCCAGGTTTCTGCCCTCTGATTCCCAGTTTTAGATTTGAAACTGGTAATGACTAACCTGTTCTTTCCTGCCTACACAAACAAAAAAATGGTGTTATTCTTTTCTAATACAATGTTATTCAACTACTTTTGGTAAGATCATAAATGAAGTAAAAAGCTTTACAGCAAAAAAAAAAGTCCTGAAAATATGCTGCATAACAGTAAAGTGCAGTATTTAAAGTGGTCACTAATCGTGAACAGGGGGGGTCAAGGAACATGACTCACATGTCATAAGTGACTCAGATGGACAACTGGCAAGACTTGAATTAGAGACCAGACAGGTGCCAATTTTAGCCTGACTTTGATGGCTGTTCTGGGGAAATGTCTTATTTTCAGGATACACACTGCACAGTTAAAGACTGATGTGGTTTCATGCTTGCAACTTACTTTTATATAGCTCAAGAAGAGAAAAAGGGAGAAATTGATAAGGCACCAAAAATGTTAATTGGGGTTAGAGATTTAGCTCAGTGGTTCCAGCACCTGCCTTGCAAGCACAAGGGCCTGGGTTCCATCCCTAGTAACCACAAACCACAATGCCGGGTGTGGAGGCTCAGGCCCACCAGTACCACATACCACAGTGCCAGGCATGGTGAGGCGTGGTGGCTCACACCTATAATCCCAGCACTCCGAGGCAGAGGCAGGATTGCTGAGTTTAAGATCAGCCTGAACTGCAAAGTGAGCCCGTCTCAAAAAAAAAAAAAAAAAAGATGCCATAATGGGGCTGGGGATTTAGCTCAGCAGTTCCTTCGTCTGCCCTGGCAAAGGCAAAGTCCTGAGTTTAATCCCAGATAACCACATACCACAATGCCAGGCATGGTAACTCATGCTTGTGATCCCAGCACTCTGGCGGCAGAGGCAAGAGGATTGCTGTGAGTTCCAGGCTCACCAGGGCTACACAATGAGCTCAGGGCCAGTCTGAACTACAAAGTGAGACTGTCTCCAAAAAAACACTAAAGCAAAACAAAACAAAAACCCCCCTGATTCTCCTCCTTACCTATTCCTCTGCACTGATTCCTAAAGTTCTGTCTGTCTCTGGCCCTTTCCTCTGGAATCCCCCTAGGCCAATTTCATAGTGATCTAAAATTACTATTAGTATATTTAAAACTTCCTGTCTCTAGATTTTAGCTTCTTTGACATATTTGGAAGATCACATCTTGGTTTCCTAGTAGCAGCTCAAGTCAGTACATCTCAAAGACTTTACTGCCTTCTCCCTAAAACCTCTTCCTCCTGACACATCCCATCCCATCACCACCGCCCCACCGTGTTGTGTGTTCAGATTGAGCCCATGGCCTCACCTATGCTGCGCGTGTGCTGACCCAGCTACATCCCCATACTCCATTCCTAACACCAAGCCACGCACATCGACAATACTTCCAATTTCACTTCATCAACCTTCAAGCCTACCATTCAAACAGTGACTTGTTCATTTATTTTTTAATTCTTCAGAGTGTCACCCTATTATAAAAACTCCTAGTTACTTATATCCTGCTAGTACAGTACCCAACTCTTAGTACACTCCAGAATTATAATCCTAGAGCAAAAATTTTTTTCAGTGCTAGGGACAGAGCTCGGGGCCCCACGTGGACAAGTTATACCACCAGTCCTTCTCGGTTTGTACTTTTCAGGTAGAGTCTCACAATGCTGCCCAGCCCAACTTCAAATTTACCATCTTCCTCCTTGTATTACAGGCATCACCACCAGGCCTGTTTCCTAAAACAAATGTCTCATTGTATTGCTGCCCTGCTCCAACAGTCTGAATTTATCTTTGTTCTCAAAATAAAGCCCAACCTGTCAGGCTACCCACACCATGAGCCAAGCCTCACTCCCACATTTACCCCTACCATACTGACTGGTGTGGTACTAAATACTCCCACATGGCTTGCCTTCATCCAGCTCGCCCTCTCTCTACCTGTCTCTCAAACTCACACTCGCCCCAGCAGCAAGACTTTAGTCTTAAATTCCCCCTCCTGCAGAAACGGCTCCCCACTGCCCAGACTGCATCCTACTGTCACCTGTGGCCATGCCCTCACGCTCTCCACATCACCTCACATCTCCGCATTTCCCACCCCGCTGTACACTGTGAGCACAGGAACGGCCCTGCGCCTTTAGCCCTTCCAGCAGCCAGTGAAGGGCCCAAAGCACAGTGGCAGGGCACACTGCACATACCCGCAGGCAGCTCTCGGAACCGCAGATACTCCATAGACCGCGTGGTCACGAGCGGCTTCTGAGGGTAATAGAGAACGTGGGCCAGGGTGTCCATGCGAACGTGGAAGTTGGTGATGTACACGCCCATGGCCTGCTTACCCATAGCGGACTGGTACGTGTTTCTAGGGGACTAACGGCAGAAGTGGAGAGCACAGTCAGTGTCTCTAAGGAAAACTTTTCTGACCATAGGACAGAAATATCTTTAGTTTAAAAAAAATGAATTTTTTAACCAACAGCTTTTTACCAAAAAGAAAAAAACAAGAACATATATGTGTGTGCGTGTGTGTGTGTGTGTGTATACATACATACATATACATACATTTTTTTTTTTTTTTTTTTTTGAGACAGGGTTTCGCTTTGTGGTTCAGGCTGGCCCTGAGCTCAGCCTCCAACTCACATCACAATCCTCCTCCCTCTGCCTCCCGAGTGCTGGGATTACAGGCGTGAGCCACCACGCCCGGCACTGTGGTATGGGGTACTGGTTGCTGCTGGGTGTGGGTCTCCACACCCAGTATTGTTATGTGGTTACCGGGGAATCAAACCCGGGCCCTTGCACTTGCAAGACAGGCGCCGGAACCACTGAGCTAACTCCCCGGCCCATACATACATTTTTTAAACTAAAATGCAAGCAATAGCCATTTAGTAGAATCAGTTATGGCTCCTGACAAAGAAACAATGCCAAGCAAAACCACCGACACTCTGCAGGATTTTATATACTTTCATCAAAAATTTTTCTCTTAAAGTGAGATTAAACTAACCACTTTATCCTTTCCCCCAATTCCTTATAAAAAAAAGAAAAACAACTGCAAACCTGGTTATGATCAGGAAAAGGGATAATAGACGCGCAGACCCCAAGGATCATGGACGGGTGGATCTCGCAGTGGGTGTACGTGGAACAGTAAGCGACTTCCTTCTCCTGTAAGTCATCTGGGGTCATCGCAAGCATCACTGTCTCTTCTTCCAGGGTATCGATGTACTCTACCACCCCGCTGGCCACAAGATCCTGCCAACTGAACACAATTCAATCTCATATTTCTTGAAATATTTTAACTAACCAAGTCTTCTACTTAATTAAAAAGTATTTCTAAAGCAGAGTGTGGTGGTGCACACCTGCAATCCCAGCACTCAGGAGGCTGAGGCAGGAGAATCACTCAAGTTTGAAGCCAACCTGGGCTCCACAGTGAGTTCAAGGTCAGCTTAAACAGCACAGCGAGAGCCTGCCTCAAAAAAACAAAAGAAAAAGTAGTCTATATTTATATGTACTCACATGGAAATAGTCCCATAATAGACACATATTAACAGTGGAAAAAAATACACTGTCATACTTAAAAGCCCACAATCTTGCTAGGCATGCCAATCATGCCAGCAGTCAGGAGGCTGAAGCAGGAGGACTGCCAGAAGTTTGAGGCCAGCCGGAGTTACACAGAGAGCTTTTATCTCAAAAAAACCTACATGGTAACCAAATTTAGGCAAAAACAATGTGACTACTAACAGCAGAACTCCCCAATTATCTAGTGGGGGCAGTTGCACAGCCCTGTGCAAAACCAATGAGTTGTATCCTTTTTTAGAGGCTTACCTTTAGAACTGAGAATTTTACCTCAATTTTTTTTTTGAGGGTCTTGCTTTTTGTAGTTCAGGCTGGCCCTGAGCTCAGCCATGAACTCACAGCAATCCTCCTGCCTCATCTCCCAAATGCTGGGATTACAGGCATGAGCCACCACGGCCCGCATTGTTGTATGTGGTTACCAGGATGAACCTGGGCCCTTGCCAAAGGCAGGCGCAGGAACGACTGAGCTAAATCCCTACCCCTTATCTCAATTTTTTGAGTGAACATTTTAATAGTTTTTACCTGTAGTTGTTATATTCTCTCTCCTTCAACTGGTCAATGTGTCTCTTCTTCAAAAGCAGCTTTTGTTTTTCCACAATCAGAAGTGGCCTACAAATGCGGCCTGCATCTGTATAGATCCGAATCTCTCGCTCTCGAATATCTCTGATCATAGAAACCTAGACAACAAAAAGATGAAACAAGCTTTTATTTTCTCCATATCACTGCAGCTTAACTACAAATAAACTTCAGCTGGGCGCAGTGGTGCGCACCCACAGCAGGAGCCTTCAGGACGCTGAGGTGCGAAGAGTAGCCGAGGCCAGGAGCTCAAGAGCGGCCAGGGCTACACAGCAAAACCCTATCTCCAAACAAACAAAGTAACTAAACTTCTAGAGGAGGCAATTATCAAATAAAATGGGCAAACCTCAGTTAACATTGTTCAACCCACTAAAATCTTTGGTATAATTTAAAATTGTATAAATGGAAAAAAATCTGACTTTGGTAATTATAGAACTTAACAGCACCTCTTAGAAGTGTCATATAAATTAATGTAAAATGAAATGTACCACATAAACACTACTTTTTGACAATTTCTTATTTTATCTCCTTACTACAAAGACTTCACTCTGTAGCCTTTCAATAACCAGCCCTGTTTCCCTGTGCTGTGAACATGTTTTCAGTGACCCTTCCTGTCCACGACACAGATGACTGTAGAGCACTTGAGAAATGGCTACTTTCCACTGGGACATGCTCTTAGTATAAATCAGACAAAGGATGTGAAGATAATACCAGAAACTGTAAAAATATAACTCATTAAGGTCTACACTGAAATTATATAGCTATCTCAAGTCAAATCAGATATATTTTTAAAGTCATTTCCATTTATTTCCTTTGTACTCTTTCAATTTAACTACTAAAACTTCTTTATGCATATGTGATTCACATTATACTGGTCATGGATATGCTGGCCTATAAAATATATTTCTAGAAACTATCAAAAATATTTTGGAAAATTTCATTCTTTTTTTTCTTTTTTTTTTTTTGGTACCAGGAATCAAACTTGGGACCTTGTGCTTGGAAGGAAAGCACCAGAACCACTGAGCTAAATCTGGCTACTCTGGAAAATTAATACCAAGTTCAAAACCAGCATGAGCAATTTAGATCTTATCTCAAAATACAATTGAAATAAAGGGATGGACTCAGGTGTGGGTCTTTAATCTCAACACTCTAGAGGCTGTGGCAGGATTGCCAAAGTGAGTTCAAGGGCAGCCTGAACTACATAGAGAAAATTCAAAAATGTGTCAAAAATTCAGAGAAAAATAAGAGAATGAGGGGGGGATGTAGCTCATGTGAAAGCCCATAGACTCACTTGCCAGCACTGCAAAGCAAGAAAAAAAGAAATTAACTGCCAATGAAACAGGAAACTGAAAAACAGACTGGTAATTCCTCTACAAAGGGACTTTTTTTTTTTTTTGAGACAGGGTCTCGCTTTGTAGTTCAGGCTGACCCTGAGCTTAGCCTCCAACTCACATCACAGCAATCCTCCTGCCTCTGCCTCCCCCGAGTGCTGGGATTACAGGCGTGAGCCACCACGCCCGGCACTGTGGTATGTGGTACTGGTTGCTGCTGGGCGTGAGTCTCCACACCCAGTATGGTATGTGGTTACCGGGGATCGAACCTGGGTCCTTGCGCTTGGAAGACAGGTGCTGGAACCACTAACCTAAATCCCAGGGCCACAAAGGGACTTTTGAAAACTGAAGTCACATCTGGATCCTATCATTAATGAAAGGATTGGATTTATTTAAGAAAGGAAAAGATTTTGGTTAAAACATAAAAGCTTAATGAAAAACACCAAAATCTGCTCCAAAATTAAAGAGCTTTCAACCAAGCAAAAAAATTCCACATTTCTAGCTAATTCCTATCAACAGAAAGAAATCTGAGCAGATTAAGATGCCATAAGTAGCATGCTGAACTTGACGAAAGGGATACCACTTTCAATCAGGTATGGTGGCAAACACTGGTAATCCCAGCAACTCTGAGGCCTAGGCAGGAGGATCCTAAAATCAATTTCTGCTTATGCATCATAGCAAGATGCTCTCAAAAATTTAAACAGAAAGAAAAGTCTGAGGCTCTGTGGTAGAGCAAATAGCTAACAAGTGTGAAACCTCAGTACTGCAAAAAATACAGTCAAGAGTCACATCTTCAAACAGTACACTAAATGCCCTATTGTGAAGATAAACAAAGCTCACATATGGGGACGGTTAGTGAGAAAGGGGCCCTCCATGTAGTTCCATCTGACCTTAAACTCACAGCAATTCTCCTGCCTCAGCCTCCCAAGTGTTGGGATTACAGGGGTGGGCCACCACATACAGCTCAAACCAAGTCTTCTTAACAATGAAAGGTTCTTCCTGGTCTGGAGACACAGCTCAGTGGGAGAGTGTTAGCCTAGCAACACAAGGATTGAGGACTGATCCCCAGCATCACAGAAAGAAAACAAACACCGGCTCTTACTTCAGACACAATGATGTCCATCTGCCGCCGCAGTTTCCTCAGGGTGTTCATAAGTTGTTCGGGATCTTTATGGATTCCAACCCAACAGCCATTCACAAAAATCTTGGTTGCACTAGAATGAAAAAAACATAGCATTCTGCTCTTAGCAATTCTATACTAAGTTATGACTAAAGATTAAAAAGAAAACTCCATCTATACATACTCAGCAATAGCTGCAGGAGAAATTTCTTCTAAGTTTTCCATACTCCATTCTTCTAAAAATTCCAGAATTGGAGATGGTTGAGAGCCAACTGAAATATAAGCCATCAGGGCTAAATTCTTCACAAGTCCGACCGCATGCCCCTAGGGAGCAAGCCAAGAAGTTACTCTGATTTTACACATTCAATGAAGTTCCCATCAACATTTTCCTTTTCATTTGATTTCTGATTCATCAAGAACAAAGTTATAATACCTCACCTCTAAGTCATAATTCATAATTAAATAAACTGTGTCTTAAAGGAGTTATGTCTCAAGTAATCACTAGCAGACTTTTCTATCTGAATATAAATTCTCACACCTTACCTCTGGGGTCTCGGCAGGACACACCATTCCCCACAGCGTGTTATGCAGCTGCCTGGGTTTGGCTAGCTTTCCATCTCTACCAATGGGAGAATTTAAACGACGCAGGTGAGAAAGAGTCGATGCAAAAGTAAGGCGGTTTAACACCTAGGTGAAAAAGGCAAATCTTTAAAATGTGGGCATTTCCATGATTTACACTATCACAAAAGAGGCAAAATCGTGTTTTCACATATGATCCGCTGAGTATCAAGCCATCACCATCCCTCCTTTTTCTAACCTTCCCTTGAGTAATCTTGCTCACCCTCGTAACTTAGCTGCTCCTTACTACTGCAAGGATGGCCAAGACTGCAGTGTGGATCTACACACCACATCAGACACTGGACAGCCTGCCCTCCAATCACTGGCATGTTAGTTCCAGAGAGGGTTCTGTTCTCTGTTGTATTTCAGTACCTCAGGATCTTGGACATAGAGAAATACAGGCAATTCAAGCTCCATGTACATACCAATAAGCTGCCACCGGCCCAGCCCTAAAACGACCTAACCTTTGTTGTTCCTAGCCTCCTGTTATGGTTAACGCTATCATCCCACCCAGAAATCTCAAAGTCGTTTTGACCTTGAGTTTCTCCTTCAGTATGTTAATAAGCACATACTTTCAATGGTATATTCAGAATGTCTATCATCCAGCCCCCTCCCAATGTTACAGCAATGCCTTAGGTGCGCCTCCAGTGACCTCACACTGTTCTTCCATCACCTCGAGTCCCTGCCTGTTGCCACCAACTGAACTTCTCATTACCAGAATTACTCAAACAGAAATGGGCCCGCATCTCTCACCCATTTAAAAAACATTACCAAGTCACCACTGACTACAGAAGGACTGACACTGAGTCAAACCCACCTTGCGCCACCAGCCCCCTGTGCTCCTCAGTCCTGCTGACAGTGCAACACACTGGATGCAGTTCTTCGCTCTGCCCTGCCAGCGAGCTGCCACCTCTGCAAAGCCATGTGCAGCCTCTAGCAGGCACTATTCTCTGCACTCTGCGGAGCTCGTGTTCAGTGAACTAACCTCCAAGTCCAGCCACAGAAACCACGTCCTAAAGGGTCCTCAAATGCTCCGGGCATTATTCTCACTCAGGCAATGGCAAATAACTTCCTGAAACGTACTCTGTCCTTTTTAAGCCTTTCCCCTACATTGCCATTACTGCAAATACATCTAAAATATAAAAATGACCACTTGCTCCCCTCTACGAGCTGTTCCCAGCTCCTCTGTCCAGCCTACGTTCCTAACCCAATTAGGAAAATCCTGAAGTGCTCGTGCTCCCAAACACTTCCTCCTTCCTGCCTCAGCCATACTCTAGTGGTCGAGCTTCCTGCAGCTTTCCTGCAAGCTGCTGGTTCATCCTCCTCTAGACTTTGCTATTTCCCAACTGTACTTCAAGATCCAGATCAGGTGTCACCTCCCAAACATTTTCTCTCAGGGCTAAAGAATTAGCTCAGTGTCTCAGCATTTACCAGGCACAAGAGAAGCCCTGTGTTCAATCCCAAGTACAGGGGGAAAGAAAGAAGACTCGTTCTCCTCTTTCCAGACTGTGACACAGGCCCTCCCCCAGCACACCACAGAGCAGCTGTGCCTCTCTCACGGATCCTTATCATGGCCCGTTCTAATGGCCTCACAGATAACAAACTACTGAGGATGGAGATCATGCTTAATGCCTTTTGCATCTCTGACATGTGGCACAGTAGGGTCCCTGCACATCACAGGGCTCAGCAACAATCCACTAATGAACAGAATGTGCCGTGTGGCAGTCAGTGCACTACAGGTCAGGGTGCAAAGAGCTACATATGAACAATCTGTTTCCTCTGTGCGACACTGACGATCCCGAGGCCTACATTTGTGCCTCAGGCACCCTGAGCCTGCATTACAAACTCTGAGTACTCCAATAAATCCTTCAAGGGCTTAAAAGAAACTACAAATTTAACATTCCTATCAGCACACTCACCAAAATTTGTAGAACATCTAGGTTTCCATTTGATATCTGAATGCCAAATCAGTCAAGTAATACTGATTATCAACTAGTTTAAAACAAAGAGGCAATCCCCCCAATGCTATAAAGCTAGACAAGCATACTGCAGGTTTTCAATCTTATATGAAAAGCAAATATAAAAAATGTAAAAAGAAAACCTGTTGCACTTTTTGTTTTTGTTTTGTTTTGTTTTGTGACAGGGTCTCTTGCTTTGTATTTCAGGCTGGCCCTGAGCTCACTATGTAGTGTATGTGAGCCTCAAACTCACAGTGATTCTCCTGCCTCTGCCTCCCAGTGCTCGATTACAGGCATGAGCCACCACGCCCAGCAGTGTATGTAGTACTGACTGCTGGTGGGCATGAGTCACCACACCCCGCATTGTCCTATGTGGTTACCAGGGATGGAACTGAGGATCTTGCACTTGCAAGGCAGATGCCAGAACCACTAAGCTAAATCCTCGGCCCACTGTAGCATTTTTAAAAGCCTTCCTCCATTACTCTGAGAGCAGGTACTGCATATGCTATTATGGAACAGTGAGAAATCAAGGTGAGAAGCACTACACTTCCCAACATCTGAAGGGCACGCCTACTTAGCTTTTAGCACAAAGCTTTTAAAATAAAACTTTCACTAATACATTGCCTCACCTCCCAAGTAGCTACTTATTTTGAACTTTTAAACTACAAGACTAAAATTAATATTAATGCTAATAACTCTTAGGAATATTTCATTTTCATAATTCAAAGCCCACATAATTTTATATTTGATAACTTGCACTTAATAGTGAGAGAAGCTCTAAGTTCCCTAACATTTTTCACACCCTTACCTGAGATACTCCAGCCCTGGCTTGGTGAGCTTTCTTTTGGTCACCCCAGTTCCCAGTAGCTAAGGAGTATTTTAGGCCATCAGATATAATCCTTGTTTTAATTGCCAATTCCAAGTTAAAGTCCTTTCCGCGATCAATAAACTTCTGTGCATATATTCGCACTTCTTTCAGCAAATTCTTAAACATACTGTGAAACAGAATAGTATTATTTTAAACACGTAAAGATCTATAACTTGTATTTTGTAGACAACATCATCCATAAGAGGAGAAAAATGGTGAAGCAAGGTGAAACTTACTTTTTGCAGTGTACACAAAACACAGAAATAGACACAGTACATGTAACATATATGGCAGAGGGAGCAAATAGGAAAATGTGTCAAAAGGAGCTAAGGTCCTTAGTGCAATAACTAAAAAAACAAAGGCTGAAAAACACTAATCAACATGCTAACAAAATATGTGCTAAATGCTGTTAGTATTAATTACCCTTTTTGTATGCTTTTGTAGTTTGTTTGTTTTTTTTATTTTTTTGAGACAGGGTCTCGCTTTGTAGTTCAGGCTGGCCCTGAGCTCAGCCTCCAACTCACATCACAGCAATCCTCCTGCCTCTGCCTCCTGAGTGCTGGAATTACAGGCGTGAGCCACCACACCCGGCACTGTGGTATGTGGTGCTGGTTGCTGCTGGGCGTGAGTTTCCACACCCAGTATTGTATGTGGTTACCGGGGATCGAACCTGGGCCCTTGCACTTGCAAGACAGGTGCCGGAACCACTGAGCTAAATCCCCGGCCCCTATGCTTTTGTATTTTTAAAATAATTGTCTTATTATAAAAGTACTGTAAGTTCATTGTAGAAAATTTGGAAAACAGAAACATCGAGAATAAAAATCCATATAATTCCAATAGCATGAAACAATACTATTGTTTTCATGTATTTCCCACTAGCTTGTATTTACAAAATACAACAGCAAGATTAATAAAAGTTCCAATATTTGCCCTTAGAAGTTGAGGCTCAACAGGAGATACAGCTCAGCAGTAGAGCTCATGCTTGGCGCATGCAAGAGCCTGTGTTTGACGACAGCACCACAAGAAAAGAGGGAGAGAAGGAAGTGGGGGAGGAGAGAAAAGGAAACTAGAGGAATAAAACAAAAACAAAAAATAAATTCTACATATAAACAACATTCCTAGACATAAAGCACAACTAAATCTGGGCAAGGAGGAAAGATGATGTAGCAAACTTCAGATGCACCAAAAAGGTCACAAATCCGGCCAGGCCCTCCACTTGCAATGGCCTATCTAAAGCGAGGCCTCCTGCCTCACAGTCTCACGGCAGGATCCCTTACCCTCTGAAAAGGAAGGCAAGCAGCGGCCCGGCGAGATCCAACCTTTTGTTTCCATAGTGATCTCTGTCATCTAGTTCTCTCCTACCCAGAGCTGCTAGAAGTAACCTATGAACCATATACCTTAAAAAAAAGAAAAACCATTAAGTTTGACTTTTTTTCCATAATGCATCAAGAAATACTACATCAATAATTATAGCTTTAGGAAAAACATCTTATCTTCACCTCTATCTTCACAGAAAAGTTTAGAACAATTAAAACTTAACATACCCCAAGAAATAGGCTTTTTTGGTCTCACAAAAATCACTGACTCCAACATGAGGGAGCATTTCTTTTTGTAAGACTTCTTTTGCATATTTAATTCTTTTTTCCTTGGTAACACCAGGCTTTGCCCCTCTTGAGCCAATGAAATTTAACGCCACATTCTGTTCTTGGATGACAAAGGCTTCATCCAGAGAAGGTTTAACCTATCAAATAATTTACATAAGTTATTTTCAGATACATGTTTTCATCTTAAAATGGCTGTCAATTTATTAATATGTCAAATATTCCTATGAACCTAATCAAATGTAAAAATATTTTTAGAATAATTAATGAGTCTCCAAGTGTGGTGGTGCACATCTGTGATTCCAGTACAAAACAGGCTGAGGCAGGAGGACTGCTGCAAACTCAAGGCCAGCCTGAGCTACATATTGAGTTCAAGGCCAGTCTGAACTACACAACAAGCCCCTATCTGAAAACACACACACACAAAAAAGAAATAGAAAAATCAAGGAATCATTTAATCTTATAACTAAAAGATACTTAAGAGATCTAGAGATCTGAGAAAATCCACTCATCTACACAGGCAATTTTACTTTCTAGAAAAATATAAATAATCTCACTATAGAAAGGGTGGAATTTTTTCCCACATTTTAATGATCAATGGCAAAATAAAGCTCCTTTTAGATATCTCAAAAATATTTAGAAAATTTTGTGATATAATTAATTTACTGAGCTACAAATGAGTAAGTAGAGTAAGGTGGTGTACATTTGTTATCCAAGCACTCAGAAGGCTGAGGCAGAAGAATCACTGTGAATTCAAAGCCAACCTGGGCTACATAATGAGTTCAAGGCCAACCTGAAATATATAGCAAGACTCTGTCTCCAAAACAAAAAAGAAAGAGAGAATGTGCTAGGTCATTTTCAGCCTCAGTATTAAGAATGTTTTAACATAAATAAAACCATTCAATGTTTTGTAAAGGAGACTATCTTTAAAGCATACTATTTAAAATACCTGCATTCCACATCTGCCACTAACAAACAGCCAAATAACACAGTTTTTCATCTGCAAGAGAGTTAGATAAAATATTTAAGGGGCCGGGGATTTAGCTCAGTGGTTCAGGCACACAAAGACCCAGCTTCAATCCGGTAACCACATACAATACTGGGTGTGGAGACTCATGCCCAACAGCAATCAGTACCACATACCACAGTGCCGGGCGTGGTGGCTCACGCCTGTAATCCCAGCACTTGGGAGGCAGAAGCAGGAGGATTGCTGTGAGGTGAGTTTGAGGCTGAGCTCAGGGCTAGCCTGAACCACAAAGTGAGACCCTGTCTCAAAAAAAAAGAAGACTTTTCTGTAAGTCTGATATTCCTTAAAAAAAAAATTATTTTTTTAAAGCTATCTATTATGTGCTTTTTTCATTTTACTAAAATATGTGCTCTGTGGTTTTCCCTGCCATCTCCTCAGGCTGTTGTCACTGCCCTCTGGCTGTTCTGCTTCTGATTCTCTCACATCGGGAAAGGGCTGGATAGGTCTGAAGGCTTTTAGCATATGGCAAACAGCAGATGACATAAGGTCTGTGATACCGTAACCATTCTCCAAAGCAGCTTTCTGCTGATACCAATAATCAGTTACCTCTAAATCTCTTACAAAATACTGTGAATACATTTGGCTTCCACATTACCATTTCCATCATCTCTGGATCTTCGAAATCATAAATAATATGTTCTAAGATATCTCTATCAGACACAAAACCCAATGCTCTGAACACAATAATGATGGGAACTTCTTGCTTGATGTATGGTAGAGTTGCCACAATGCGCTGACCAATAGCACTCTTTTTTGCACCCTAGAAAAATAAAATATAACATGAACACCTAAGAGCTCAAAGCAATAAAAAAAACAAGAAAGCCATTTTATATATATATATATTTTTTTTTTTCATTGTGTGCATTTCAAAAGAAGCATGCCACCTCATATTCCAAGGAACCTCCTTTGGCTGCTTTTCAAAACTGCAGGAGCAGGTTTACTGCCTTACAGACAGCCTGGTGATTAAACCTGACAGAACTGCCATTCTCGCCTGCCTGCCAAGAGACTCTAGAAATTACTACTTCTGTACCACATTTGGAACTGATTTCTGATTGCAAATAATATAAATATTGAGAAGGGGGGAAAAAAACAGAACAAAGAAAAACGATGAGGGATTAAAAAAGAGAAATGAAAATAATAAAAAAAAAAGAGATCACAGACAAATACAGAAAAAGCAAAGCACAAAATGAAAATTAAATGTTAAAACAGAGCTGCTGAGTTTGGTGGCTCACACCTGTAATCCCGGCACTCAGGAGGCAGAGGCAGGAGGATTGCTGTGAATTCGAAGCTTGCGTGGGCTACATAGTGTGCTCAGGGGCTAGCCTGAGATACAAAAGTGAGACCCTACCTCAAAAAAAAAAAAAAAAGACAGCTGTCCTGTACTATACTTCCTTGTTTGAATAATGCTTAGAAATTAACAAACAGCCCCTGACACACAAGAATTTTTTTCAACTTTTTCCTCTTTAGTTGTACATACATACAGAATCAAAACAAGTTAACAAAGGCTATAATGGTAAACTTGACTTCTCAGTTTTAGTTGCATTTTGCTGCTTTTAAATTCACATTAGACTATTACTTAAGAAGAGGAGGATCAGGGGAAACAGAGAGATAGCTATGACCAAAGAATGTTGTATATATGTATGAAAACACTATAGTGAACCCCAAATTTAAAAAAGATGTAAGGCAAAAAATTAAAAATACACTCTAGTTTCTCCTGGCCTCACAACCCTGATACTCTGGGAACTACTCTATCATCCTCCTCTCACTCCAGCTCTTTCCAAAGAAAGCTTACTCCATCTCCCACACTTGTTCAGGAATATGTTCTCACAAATGACACTCAAACCTATTCATCTTGGACTTTGTCTTACATCCTCAGTCCTTGGATCTGCAACTACCATTTTTGGCTGTTTCTGCTTAGACAGAAATGATTCCATTCAGTCTATTATTTATTTTACCAAGAATCTTATTTGAAGCTGGGCATGGTAGTACATGTCTGTAATCCCAGGTATTCAGGAAGCTGAGGTAGAAGGATAGCAAGTCTGAGGTCAGCCTGAGCGACTCTGCAAGGCTCAGCCTTAAAAAATAAAAGGGTTGGGGGAAGTAGCTCAGTAGTAGTAGAGCACATGCCTAATATGTACAAGGCCCTGAGTTCAATCTCTAGTATGAGGAGATTATGCACAGTGTCCATAGTATTCAGGTACTTCCTCAGGTAACCAATGATTCTTGCCTCCTGCTATTATTTCCCTTAGGTAATTCTCTCCTGAGTATGGGTGGGGTGGTATAGCACATGCTTGGCATGTGAAAGGCCTCAGGGCCTTTCAATCCCCAGCACCAAAAAAAAAAAAAGAAAAATGATAGAATGCCTCTTCTTCTTTGACTAGGGTATGAAAGATGAGATTCTGCTGGGCATGGTAGTGCACAACTGTAATCTCAGCACTCAGGAGGCTGAAGCAAAAGAACTGCCATGAATTTGAAGCCAGCCTGGGCTACACTGTTACTTCAAGATCAGCTGGAACCACAAAGCGAGATATATCAAAAAAAACCCATGAATTTCCATCTCACTTGTATAGTACTGTCTTGGCTCTGTTTCCCTACTGTCTCTGAAGAAGCAAGCTGCCTGCTATCAGCTGCTGACCAGTGATGCCTATGTGGCAAGAAACTCAGACAGGCTTCCCACCAACAGTCACCAGCAAAGACCTGAAACTTGGCAACTGTAGTGGCGTGTATGCCTGGGAGTCCAGCGACTCAAGGACAGAGGCAAGATCACAATCACAAGTTCAAGCCCAGGCTGGGAAAATTAGACCTGCCTCAAAAATAAAAAGGGCAGGCCAGAGATTTAGCTCTTTGGTTCTGGTGCCTGCCTCAGAAGCACATGGTCCCAAGTTTGATCCCTGGTACCACAAAAAATAAGCAAGCTCTGCGGTACAGCACTTGCCCAGTACATGTGCGGCCCTTCATTCAATCCTCAGTACTGAAAACAAGACAAAATAAATGCTAAAACTCTCAGTCCAATAGCTGCTGAGGAACTAAACCCTGGCCACCATCCTGTGAATGAGCTTGAGATGACTGCAGCCTAGACAGACCCCCTGATGGAAACCTGAGAAGACATTCAGCCGAAAGACTAGACTCCTGACTCAGATGCTGCCATATAATAATGTTGCTTCTGGAATAATCTTTTACACAGCTACTGGTGAACAATACAAAATTTTAGGTATAGTATCAATAATATGCTCCCGAAAAGCTTTTTTTTTTAACTTTTTTTAAACTAAGAATGCAGTCTGGTAAGTTACAAAAGGCATAAAGGAAAAAATCCAAACATCAGATCCCAGCATCACATCCCAGGCCATACCTGTCCTCCCCTTGCCAGCATGCTAACCCAAATGGTACTGGTGGGTCGGGAAGAATTCTCCAGACACGATCTACACTCTCCTGTGTAAGCATATTTAGAATCCTTTTTGGCAAACACATATACTGTATTTGTTGCCATTTTCTCTTGGGCAATGAGAACCTAAACAGACAATAAGAAAATTACAGCCAGAAAAACAGTGAAGTAGAAAGAAGAGTGAAATCAAATCATATCATAATTCACTGTGATTACACAAGCTCCCAAAACACTAATTCTTCAAATTTACAAACTCCATTTTGTATACCTGCTTGAAAGAGACCCCTAAATCACCAAATTTCTAGTGCACAGAATTAAGTTAAACAAAGGCTTAATCTACATAAAGTTTACCTGTCATACCCTAAATAGCTCATTTGAACTCTGTGATCCTATATGAAAGTCTACTTTTTAATTCAACATCAATACCCTAAATTTTGACTCTCAGTTTAATACTTCTGAGTGATGTAACAATACCTTTTCTGATCCATTAATAATGAAGTAGCCACCAGGATCCAAGGGGCACTCGTTTAACTCACAAAGATCACGATCTGTTAAGCCATTCAACAGACAGTAAGTCGAACGCAACATAATTGGAATTTTTCCTATAAAGGTTTTCTGATGCTGTGTTTGAAGTTGTTCTTCCCCTTCTTTAATGACAGTTTTGGTTATATCAACATAAAGTGGAGCAGAGTACCTTTGAAAACAGAAATAGGCCACTGTTGAACAACAGAGGGATACTTACTAATTCGTAAATCCTCAGCTGGTTAACATTACATTATCTGAGTTTTATTTCACTACCAGCGGCAGACAAGGGAAAACTCTTCCTTACGTGAGGTTTCTTAATCTGGCTTCGTTTGGCATCATCGGTGAAGGAGCACCATCTCTTTCCCAGTGGGTTGGCTTGGAGAGGTAAATCTGTTCAAACTTCAGTAGGTATCTTGGCTGGAATTAAAAAACACACACAAAAAAATAAATTTTCCCATAGCAGTATTAATGGTTCCATTTTAACTGACATTAGCATTTTAATTAGAAGCAGTTCTACGAAGTGGCAACCCTCATCAATTTTACTGAAAAAGACTGTCTAAAGTCAAACTCCACACTGCACAGTTTTACTAATTGCTTTCTTCAGGTAGATGACAGAGAGACTTAATATGCCATAAGTAAATGAAAACAGCACATCATGTGCTCCTAAGTTTATATCAGTCAAAATGTATATATTTTAATGAGTTTTTAAAAAATGAGTTTATTGGTACATTTTATGTATACACTATTTTCACATTCATCATGAAGAATTTGTACTGGTACATGATATATTGGGGGGGCAGGGGGCGGTATCAGGGATTGAACTCAGACCCTTCTGCTTGCAAAGTAGGCATGGTGCCACTGAGCTAAATCCCTGGCCCAATATATCTTGATTCTTTTTTTTTTCCCACTCCCCTGAGTATTAATGATCTATAGTGGTTTATATGCCCTCTATTTGATTAGGGTCAAAAGTACAAAGTGATCAGGAAACAAAGAAAAGATAAATTCAGACAATTACAACTATGTTCTAACCAGATCAATAGAACATTAGAAAAAAAATCTACCGCTTTGATTAAACATACCAGGAAATCCTAATTATTCAATATATAGGACTAAGAATTTCAGGCTTGAGAACAGATAGCAAGTGAGTTGGGATGTCTCTGTTGCCTGATAAAATAAGATACATGAGAATAACTCAGAAGTAAATGGATACTGGATTTCTTTTTCAATTAAATCTCACAGAAAAATGAGACTTGGTAGATTATTTACTGACGATAAATTATTAACAATGTTCTCAAGCTGAAGCAGAAAAAATAAACTAGGAGCTGACTAAACCTAAAGCTAGCTGACTAAACTTAAAGCTAACTGACTAAACTTAAAGCTAGCCGAATAAACTTAAAGCTAGCCGAATAAACTTAAAGCTAGCTGAAAGAAAGGCTGAAATTTCAAACCAATCCTCTTCTCTACAACCCACTGGAACCACCTTACCGGCTCTTCCACTTCCCCACTGGCATGCTGTGCTTCGGCCTGCAGGTCAATAGGGGGAGCATCTTCCACAATTCTTTGAACAGACATCTGAATAAACTCATCAAAAGAATCCAGTTGTTGTCTGACCAAGCCTTTTTCATCAAAATAGGAACTAGGAAAATATTTAAGTTCACCATCAGTTGCAACTCAGTTTGTTTTCTAGCATATTTCCACTTTCACTATAATTCAACAAATACTCATGCATTACCAACCACAAGCCAATCCCTGCACATCTAGAAAGAAGCAAGGCCAGCAATGATTTCCTTTGTAGTGATCAGCATTGAGTTTGAGGAATAGAAACTTACACTATGGGCTAGGGTTGTCACTCACTGATAAAGTGCTTGCTGAGCATGTAAAAAGTCCTGGGTTCAATGGAAAGGAGGGGAGAGGAAAGGAGACGAGACAAATTTATGGGTAAAACAATTAAACCACAATAAAACTAAGGAAATTCTGACTGATTTAACTGTTTTTATAGGCAAATTATGTCACCTCTTTGAAACATTTCTTTTTTTTTTTTGAGACAGGGTCTCGCTTTGTAGTTCAGGCTAGTCCTGAACTCAGCCTCCAACACAGTAATCCTCCTGCCTCTGCCTCCCAAGTGCTGGGATTACAAGCATGAGTCACTATGCCCAGCACTGTAGTATTTGGTTACCGGGGATCAAACCCAGGGCAAGGTGCTGGAACCACTGAGCTAATCCCTGGCCCAAAACATTTCTTAATGGATAGAAAAGAAACAGACGGTTAAAGATAACGAGAGTCTTACTTTGAGTAAGAGGAAGGATGGTGGCATCAATAACTAAAACAGGGAGTTATGAAAATATTAAACTTAGGTTAAAAATCCTTAGTCCTGCGGTTGAGGACATTGCTCAGGGGTCAAGCACATGCTCAGCACAAGCAAGACCCTCGGTTCCACCAGGCATGGTGGCTCACACTTGTAACTCCAGCACTTGGGAAGCAGAGGAGAGAGGACTGCTGAGTTTAAGGCTCACCTGGACTACACAGTGAGCTCAGGACCAACCTGAACTACAAGGCAAGACCCTGAATCAAATAGAAAAAGACCTTAGGTTCCAAGGTTCCAAGGTTCCAAGAAACAAATATGATTAGATGAAAATGTCAGAGGAGATATGAGACTAAGTTTTTAGGTGAAAATATTTAGCACCTGATTTGTGATAAAACTGCAACTTTAAGGAAAGTTCTGAGCTAGTGGTGTAATAGAGAAGTCACCACTAAGCTATATACTCATCCCTTTTTTGAGGCAAGGTCTTGGTGAGTAGCTTAGGCTGGTTTTGAACTTATGGTCCTCCGGCCTCAAGTCTCACAGGTAGCTGGGATTATAAGCAATTCCTGTACTTGGAAGTCAGGTGCCAGAACCACTGAGCTAAATTCCCAGCCTGATAAAGTATTTTATTATGAAAAGACACTGCATTTATTCATCATTTGTCAATAAATTACTTTGGTGTTCAAAATTTTAATTGGCTATAGGTGATTTAGCTGTTATGATATGAAATTATTGCCCTTTATTTACTTATTTAAAAATATTACTAGGTAAAGATCATATTATTATGTAAAGATCATTTGATGTTAAAAACTGTAATAATCTGGAGCCTGAGATTTAGCTCAGTGGTTCCAATGCCTGCCTTGCAGGTGCAAGGTCACAAGTTTGATTCCCTGGTACCAAAAAATAAATATCTTGACTTACAAGCACAAGGGCCCAGGTCTCTAATTTATTCTCTAATTTTTCAGAACAAAAAAATATGCACAAAGAGAAAGAAAATGTTGTTTAAGAAATTGGTGATGTGTATAAATAAATTCTTTGGGAGGAGATTTCTTTGAAATCACCTCACTATATAGTTCAAGCTGGCACTGAATTCACAGTGATCAGTCAGCTAAATGAATTCCTTCCTAACTTTTCTGAAGTCTGAAGTATTTACAAACAAAAGTTAATATACTCTAAGCCCAACACTTGGGAAGCTGAGGCAGGAAGATCACATTAAGTTCGAGACCAGCCTGGGCTATAAAGTGAGTTCAAAGCCAGCCTAAGCCACATACCCAGATCCTGTTTCAAAAATAAATACATTTTTTTTAGATTTTAAATAGTTTATTAACCACAAAACATTAACTTACTGGGAACCAAATTAATTTAAACTTTATAGTGCCTTTTAAAGTTTATTCAGTTTGGGCCGGGGAGTTAGCTCAGTGGTTCCAGTGCCTGTCTTCCAAGCGCAAGGACCCGGGTTCGATCCCCGGTAACCGCATACCATACTGGGAGTGGAGACTCACACCCAGCAGCAACCAGTACAACATACCACAGTGCCGGGCGTGGTGGCTCACGCCTGTAATCCCAGCACTCGGGAGGCAGAGGCAGGAGGATTGCTGTGATGTGAGTTGGAGGCTGAGCTCAGGGCCAGCCTGAACCACAAAGCGAGACCCTGTCTCAAAAACAAAAAACAAAAAATAAAGTTTATTCGGTTTGATCTAAGGAGTTACCTGATAACGATCCAGCATGCTTCTTGCCACAGATCTGGGGTGATTTCATCATCATCCTCATCATATTGCATATCTGCAAAGACAAAAATATGGTATTCATCAGCAATAAAATGCCACTAGATGGGCTGGGGTACAGCTCAGTAGTGGAGTCCTTGCCTAGTACACGAAGCCATGGATTCCACACTGCATTTATTCATCATTTGTCAATAAACTACACCAGCAACAGTTTTTTGTTTGTTTTTTGTTTTTTTTTGTTTGTTTGTTTTTAAGATAGGGTCTCGCTTTGTGGTTCAGGTTGGCCCTGAGCTCAGCCTCAAACTCACATCACAGCAATCCTCCTGCCTCTGCCTCCCGAGTGCTGGGATTACAGGCGTGAGCCACCATGCCCGGCACTGTGGTATGGGGTACTGGTTGCTGCTGGGGTGAGTCTCCACGCCCAGTATTGTATGTGGTTACCGAGGATTGAACCCGGGCCCTGAGCTAAATCCCCGGCCCTGTTTTTTTTTTTTTTTTTAATTTTAAAACCACTAGTTAACACTTTGCTTCTATGGCTTGAAGTAATAGAAATATACTTATTATTCTCTATTGAAGAAAAGCTAAATCTTTTACCTTGTTCCTCTAATATTTCAGTAAATCATAGCAATGAAATAATATGCGTCCATGTGACTTAGGTTTTTTTCCAATATAAAAAAATTTTATCACAAAAGTTCAATGTAGGGCAGAGGATTTAGCTCAGTGGCACCATACCTGCGTCGTATATGCAAGGTCCTGAGTTCAATCCCTGGCACTGTCCCACCCCAAAAAAGGAAAATCAACCAAAGTTCAATGTATATTGTGTGAATCTGCAAGTCTTCCATCTTCTCCAGGAAGTTCACATATTCTCATTTATAGCTGCAAGAACTGGGCAGAAGTTCTGGGACCCAAGCAGCTTTTCAGACCGAAGTGAGCAAAGAAGCAGCACCAGAAACAGGTTCCAGCGGGCAGCAGTGCGGAGGATGGGCACAGCAACGCTCGTATGCAGGCCATACAGAGGGCCACAGCCAAGTCTCTCCTCCCACACACTCCTCCACAGTGTGACCCCGACATTCTATGAAGGTACAGAGATACTCTCCTGGAATCCGGGCAGCTTTTCAACTCTCTCCTGTAGACAGGAGAGTGCAGCTAGAGTAATGCTACGTGGTTTCAGAAGTTAGGTCACAAAAGCCAATGAAGTTTTATCTTTGCTGAGACATTTGCTTCTGAAGCTCCGACTTGTCTTTAAAAATTTCTGCTACCAAGCCAGGGCTGGTGGCACTGCTGTAATCTCAGCACTCCCAGCACTCTGGGAGGCTGAGGGAGGAGGACCACTACTTCACACCCAGCCTGCCAGCCTGGGGATTTCAGTGAGACACTTTCTCAAAAAAAAAAGGACTGGGGATTTAGCTCAGTGATTCCGGTACCTGCCCTGCAAGTGCAAGGGCCCCGGGTTCAATCCCCGGTAACCTCACAATGCCAGGCAGGTGTGGTGGTTCATGCCTGTAATCCCAGCACTGAGGAGGCAGAGGCAAGAGGATTGCTGAGTTCCAGCCTGAGGACCAACTGAGGACCTGCTGAGGACCAGCCTGAACTACAAAGCAAGACCCTGCTTCAAAAAAAAAAAAAAAAAAGGGCCAGGTGTGGTAACACAAGTAATCTCAACATGTAAGAGGTTGAGGCACAAGTCTGAGACTAGACTAGGCTACATACTGGGTTCAAGGCCAGCCTGGACTGCCCAGCAAGACTCTACCTCAAAAAGCAAACAAACTGAAGGGAAGAACTACAGTGCAGGAGCACTTGCCTAGCAGTTCAAGGCCCTAAGTTTGATCCTCAATGCCACGCTAATGCTTAGGAGTCAAGCATGATGGCCTGCACTTATCCTCTGCTACTCAAGAGGCTTAGGCAAAAATACTGTCTGAGGCCAGTCCAAGTAACATAACCAGGAAAAAAAAAGCCCAGAAAGAGAAAGGAGAGAAAGGTGTTACCACTCACTGGGAAGCAAGACACAAAAGACAAGAGCTTTAGGGGCCAGGGATTTAGCTCAGTGGTTCCGGCGCCTGTCTTACAAGCACAAGGACCTGGGTTCGATCCCCGGTAACCACATACCATACTGGGTGTGGAGACTCACCCCAGCAGCAACCAGTACCACATACCACAGTGCCGGGCGTGGTGGCTCACGCCTGTAATCCCAGCACTCGGGAGGCAGAGGCAGGAGGATTGCTGTGATGTGAGTTTGAGGCTGAGCTCAGGGCCAGCCTGAACCACAAAGCAAGACCCTGTCTCAAAAAAACCTTGAAAAAAAAAAAAAGACAAGAGCTTTGGAAGAGGACTGAGTAAAAGAAGGCAGTGAGCTCCACTTAGACATGGGAGACATCCTGTTGTCTAGTGGCAGTCAGATATTTGGTCCATCTGAACTAGAAACATACATTCCAAAATCCCTTACATGTACATGTAACTGAACCCCTGAAAAATGGATCCCAGAGATCACCTGGGGAGACCAAAAACTACAAAAGAGAATGAGAAAGAGTAAAGCCAATTGTTGAGAAGAATCAAGTGGAAACAGTGACGAGCTTTCAAGAGAAAGTTATCAACAATGCTGCTACCAGAGTTTAGATGTCAAATTTATCAATTAAAAGGCTGGGCAATCTAGGAAGAGGTGTTTTAATGTAATAACATCAGGAGTATCAGACAGTAATGGATTAAGGACCTAGCAGTTGGGTTCAGAAACAGGCTGGCCCATTTTTTTGTTTTATAAATTTAGAGCAGGGGGTGAATTTAGCTCAGTGGTTCCAATACCTGCCTTGTATGCCTTATAAGTGCAAGACCCCAAGTTCGATCCCCAGTTACAAAAAAAAAAATAAATAAAACATAAAAGACCCACAGATATATTTGGGCAAAAGGATATGCACCACATTACTCACTGCAACACTGTTTGAACCAGAAACAGACTGGAAATTATTAAAATACCCTCAACAAGACTGCTTACGTTATGATGTATCTATACAAAATAATTATGAGGGGGAAATGCTGCTCCTCTCCATGTACTGATATGAAAACCACATAATTAAGCAAAAACTAAAAGTGCAGAAAAGTGTAAATGCTTTTTGTCTCTAAACAGTGAAAAAATAGAATTCCATGTTTGCTTAAATATGCCTAAGAATAAGAACCTAGGGATAGGAGTTACCTACTGTGGAGAGGGTTCCAACTGGACACAGAGGGAACAAAAACAATACTTTAATACTATTTTCTAACTTGTGCCTGAGGAGACCATATTATCTACTCAAAAAGTAAAGGTAAGTTTGAGGATGTAGCTCAGATGGAAAGTGCATGTCTAGCACACAGTAAGGGCTCGGTATTGGGCCTCAGCACCACAAGTAATAAACTATTATGAACTTTTTCAATTTTTTCTTCCACTGAAATAGAAATACAATGATTCTAATAAATTTATACACAAGATAGGAGTGAAAATAAGAAGCTTAAACAGCTTTAAAAGTTTAAGGATTTTCTTCTATTTTCTCTCTGTAAAATAGCTAAAAGAATAAGAATTGTTGGGCCAGGGATTTAGCTCAAGTGGTATCGTTCCCACCTTGCAAACACAAAGGACAGAGTTTGATCCCCGGTACCCCAAGAAAATAATAAGAACTGTGACAGATGCCGTGGACTTGGAAACTAGAAGAAAAGCAAGTGTGAAACAGTATATATGGAGAATAATAATAAAAGGAGCTTTAAAAATACAAAGGTGGATATGGATAGAGGTGGATATGGTGCCACCTCTAGACGGGTCGTGGGGGCCGCTGAGGCCAAAGGATCACTTAAATACAGGAGTTTGAGTCCTGCCTGGTAAGATAATGAATTTCTGACGAAAAAAATAAATAAATAAATAAATTTTTAAAAAATATATATATATATATTTAAAGCAAATCATTTATTGGTATATTTTTGGCATACATAACAACACTCATCATGGATAATTTTCCACCTGTACGACACACCCTGTCTTTTTCCCACTTCCCTTTCCCTTTCATGTCTATGTATAATAGCTTTGCTTCCATTTCAAAAAACGCATTTTAAACAGAAGTACAACATAAAAGCACACCAGACATGACAAAGGGTTTTTTATGTGAAATGCAAGATGCTTTGACTCAGTTTAGCAGAATATACACGATATGTAATCTTGTGGAGCGAAAAAGTTTAAAGGTCATCTTTTAAGGCATTTAGTTAGAAACAGTATAAAGAATTGCCGAACTAGTTCAACTTCTCAGCCCACTATCCTTTGTCCCTGATGTATTTCCTGAGCCTAGCACAACGTCGGCACACGCTGATGTTCAAAAATAAAACTAGTTAACAATTTGACCGCTGTATGAAGAAAAGTAAAAAGTGGCGCTTTTCTTCTGACAGTCTCTGCACGCTACCTCAAGGCTGGGATGGACTATGAGATCTAACAAGCCAAGACGGTGGATAGTTCTCTGGTCGTGAACATTAGCGCCACGTTCCTTGGCTCTGAACCCCTCGCTAACTCCGTTCCATTGCCACTTAGGGAACGCGGGGGCCGCGACTGGGGACTTCCACGCCGCCAACAGCAGGCTGGGCCCCAAATCCTCATTCCACTCATTCCTCTACGCTTCCTTACTTAAGAGGGTCGACTGAATGTACTGAGCAGTCACCTACCCTCGTCTGCGTCATACATATTGGCAGTGGGTTCTGGAGCTCTTAATTCTCGAAATCACAGACACCGGAGCGTATTACCAGACTGAACCTCGAGAGAGACGCGGTAATTTCCGTCGCTGGCGTTCCCAGAATCCTCTGCGCCTCACCCACAAAGCATTGCAAGATCTGCGCATGCGCAGACTGTAAGGCAAGGGAGGGCTGGGAGAGGTGCGCACGCGCAGCGCAAATGATGGCTCGCTGTCTCTGGCAGCCTCCAATGGGCAAGGGTTGGGCCAAGACAGTGAGTTTGTTTTTCATAAACAAAACTATGTTGGTTTTTCCCACACACACAAATAATGATACATGAAGTGGCTAAATAAATTTATTAATGAAAGTTTTCGGTTGTGGCCGTAAGTCCTCAAAATTCAATGCATAATTTGCTCTTCTAAAGACCAAAAGCTTTCCGAAATGTGATATACTAAGGGCCCATAATGGTGTGTTGAAGCCCAAAAGTGAACAGGCTGAGTACACTCCACCCTTTTCTGTCCCATTAGCTAAGCGCTTAGCGCCTTTGCCGTCGCTTTAAATGGGCTCTCAAGCCTCAAATTTTTCTTCGCGAGAACTCACGGGACCCGCCTCCCAGGTACGCCCCGAGCTTGCCCTCTGACCCCAGGACGCATGCGCACACGGGGCTCCGCCCAGGCCGCGCTCTTCATGCTGTCCGCTCGCCTAACGCGCCGGCTGCTGAGCCTGGTCCTGCGGCATTCGGCTTCCGCCGTTTTGCGCCATGGCTTCCTGGGGCCGTTCCCAGAGAGTAAGTGTGCGGCCGCCTCCTCCTTCCTGCGCTGGGGGCTTCCTCGGGGCCCCACAACAGCTGGGGATCACGAAAGAGACACTGGCCTGGAGGAGCAGTTTCTATTCCCGGAGTACATCCC
The DNA here is from genome assembly GCA_004026965.1 of Petromus typicus. Classification (NCBI taxonomy): domain Eukaryota; kingdom Metazoa; phylum Chordata; class Mammalia; order Rodentia; family Petromuridae; genus Petromus; species Petromus typicus. The sequence continues at coordinate 61,657 of PVIR01004999.1, forward strand.
GGAGCCTGCGCCCAGCCCTGAGGAGCAGCTGCGGGAGCTGGCGCAGCGGCAGCAGGAGGAGGAGCAGCAGCGGCTTCAGCAGAAGCTACAGGCTGGAGGCCGCGCGCCGCTGGTCTCAGAGCTCCCGGACCTCCGAGACCTGCCGGTGACGCCCAGCGACCTGCACTGTGCGGGCTGCGGGGTCGACCTGCACTGTCAGGACCCGCGCCTGCCCGGCTACGTGCCTGAAGAGAAGCTGCGCGGCGCTGCGGATGGCGGCCCGGAGCGGCTCGTGTGCCAGCGCTGCTGGCTGCTGCTGCACCACCGGCGCGCGCTGCGCCTGCAGGTGACCCGCGGGCAGTACCTGGAGCTGGTGAGCGCCGCGCTGCGGAGGCCGGGTCCCGCCCTGGTCCTGTACATGGTGGACCTGCTCGACCTCCCCGACGCCCTGCTGCCCGAGCTGCCCGCGCTCGTGGGCCCCAAGCAGCTCATCGTGCTGGGGAACAAAGTGGACCTACTGCCCCAGGACGCACCTGGCTACCTGCAGCGGCTCCGGAATCGGCTGTGGGATGACTGCATCCGTGGGGGGCTTCTGCCCGCCCCTGGTCATCAAGGGCCGCGGCACGCTGACCAGGGCAGGGACGGGGAGAAGGAAAATTCGTCTGGCTGCAGGTCCCGCACAGTGGTCAGGGACGTGCGTCTGATCAGCGCCAAGACTGGCTACGGAATCGAAGAATTAATCTCTGCGGTTCAGAAATCTTGGCGCTACCGCGGCGATGTCTATCTGGTGGGCGCCACCAATGCTGGCAAGTCCACCCTCTTCAACAGGCTCTTGGAGTCCGATTACTGCACCGCCAAGGGCGCTGAGGCCATCGACAGGGCCACCATCTCCCCTTGGCCAGGTGAGGCCGGGGAAGCTCACTTGCAGAGAGATTGCGCGTGGCCGGAGGTGTCTAGTGCAGCTTTCCTTAGTGTCTGTCGTGAATTGTCCCTTCACAGATTCTCTTCCTGTTTTTAACCCGCCCTCCTGAATCAACTGTGTGCTTGGTAACTCCGGCTGTGGTCTAATTTTCTAATAGAAATGTGTGTGTATGGAGTTCTTCTGGGTTCTGGTCACTGAACGTTGCTGCTTTTCAGAGATTTCCCATGTAGCTTCCTCCTGTGTTAAGTTTTCCTGGGAAGTTGTATTTCTTTTTTACTCTCTGAACCTTCCTCTTCCCCTTAGTCTTTTTACATCTTGAATTTATTCTTGAGACTGCTACACTAAACATATAACATTGGAGTGATTCATTAATAGAAAACGGTGTGTGCCTATGTTGAGAATGAATGTTGGTGTAGTGGTTTTAAGAAATTTCTGTGTCAGAGCCGGGGATTTAGCTCAGTGGTTTCTGGCACCTGCCTTGCAACTAAAGGCCCCGGTTCGATCCCTGGTTAACACATACAACAATGCTCGGTGTGGAGACTCACGCCCACCAGCAATCAGTACCACATACTACTGTGCTGGGCCTGGTGGCTCAGGCAGAAGCAGGAGGATTGTTGCGAGTTCAAGGCTGAGCTCAAGGCCAGCCTGAACTACAAAAGCAACACTCTGTCTCAAAAGAAAAAAGAAATTTCTGTCAGGTGGAAGTCATCTGAGCTTTGGGAGGCTGACTCCAGAGGACTGAGTTCAGGTCCAGCCTGGCTTAAATAACGAGCCTCAAAAAACACCAAAAACCCTCTGCAATCGAAAAAATAGGTCTTTTATGATCCTGTTTGTATTTAAATTGACAAAAGTTGGGCCAGGGATTTAGCTCAAGCTGCACCACGCCTACCCTGGAAGCACAAAGGCCAGAGTTAGGTTCCCCAGTCCCACAAAACAACAACAAAAAATAAGTTGACTTAACTTGTATTTTTTTTTCTTTTATCTTACACTTTCGTTGAATTAGACACACAATCGACTGTAGCCATAGCACCCTTAGTTCACCTGATCTCATTTTGAATTATGCACAAATTGTGTAAGTGAGGATGGGAATAAGGCTTGCAGGTTTTGTATTCATGCCCAAGGTTTGACCATGATCCCATCCATGAGCCCATGTCCTCATTTGTAAAGCAGGAGTAATCTTAAAGATGATTGCCCTGTTCTTCCTCTTAGTCCAGGATGGTGTTTTTTTGTTTTGTTTTGTTTTGGGTGAGAGGCGTTGAGTCAGGGTCTTCAGCTTTGTCCTTAAAGTTGGCCTCAAACTTAGAGTGATCTGTCCAGGCATTGCTTCTTCTAAAAACATTTACTCTTTGCCTATTTCAGGTACTACATTAAACCTTCTGAAGTTTCCTATTTGCAACCCTACTCCTTACAGGATGTTTGAAAGACAACAAAGACTTAAAAACGATGCAGGTATATCAGAAGACGATCTTGATGAGCAAGAACAAAATCAGCTGAATGCCTTGAAGAAGCACGGTTATGTCGTAGGTAAGATTCCCTGCGAAACACTTGCCAGCGCTGCGCTCAGTGCTGCCATTGTGTCGCCATATGCAGCCCAAGTACAAGCATCAAAAAGAGAGTGACAGGGCCGGGGAGTTAGCTCAGTGGTTCCGGCGCCTGTCTTGCAAGTGCAAGGACCCGGGTTTGATCCCTGGTAACCGCATACCATACTGGGCGTGAAGACTCACGCCCAGCAGCAACCAGTACCACATACCACAGTGCCGGGCGTGGTGGCTCACGCCTGTAATCCCAGCACTCGGGAGGCAGAGGCAGGAGGATTGCTGTGATGTGAGTTGGAGGCTGAGCTCAGGGCCAGCCTGAACCACAAAGCGAGACCCTGTCTCAAAAACAAAAGAGAGTAACAGGCCTGGGATTTAGTTCAGGTGGTATCGCACCTACCTTGGAAGCACAAGGGCCTGAGTTCAATCTCTGGTATCGTAAAAAACAAAGTGACATAAGCAAGTTTAGTTTCCCCCAGAGAACCTCCACACAGCTCTCTGGAACCCACCCATTTCGGGAGCACAAGCCCTTTAGAGGCAAGACTGGTACTGTTGGGAACCTAGACCAAGACAGCTGCAATAGGTCACTCACTATGCAGCAGCCTCAAATTAAGTTCATTAAGTTCTCTCTGTGTTTTTGGTGTCTCAGCTTTGCTTTAAAAAATAAAATCTGATTTCTAAAATCACACACTTCAGTGTATCGAGCCGGCTACACACTTGATCATTACAAGACTGATTCCCACTTCCTGGGCCATGGTGGCGGGAGGCAAGTGTCGGCCTCACTTCTGTACACTATAGTTAGTGTTTGTCGCTTGTTTGACACACACAAAAATGTCTGGCTGCTAGGCAAGGTAGCACAAGCCTTCAATTCCAGCTACTGAGGTACAAGAATAACAAGTTCAAGGCCAGCCTGTGCAACTGAGCAAAACCTAATCTTAAAATAAAAAAGGGCTGGGATATAGCCCGGTGGGGACATGCTCACCTATCACACTGGAGGCCGGGGGGTTCGATCTCCAATGCTGAGAAAAATAATAATAAAAACTTGGTGTGCAGTTGAAAGCATTAAAGTGATGACTGATAACCTCAGTATGTTTTGTTCTAGGAAGAGTTGGAAGAACATTCTTCTATTCAGAAGAACAGAAGAATGAATTTGAGTTTGATCCTGACTCACTTGCCTTTGACATGGGAAATGAGCCTGTTGATGTTATGGAGAAACCCACCAAACGGGTAGAACTGACCCCACAAGATATAAAAGATGCTCACTGGTTTTATGACACCCCTGGAATTATGAAAGAAAATTGTGTATGTATGTGGCGTTTTTAAGTAACATTTACCTTAAATTGCAGGAGCTACTACCTTAACTGGTAGCAAGAAAATAAGTATGTTTCCATTTTAGATTCAGTTCTGATTCATTCATAAAAGCATACCCAGCTTCTCAACTTGTTGGCAGTTTTCTTTTTTTTGTTTTTTGAGACAGAACCCTCACTATGTAGTTTAGGCTGGCCCTGAACTCAGTATGTATCCTAGGCTGGCCTCGAACTCACAGCAGTCCTCCTGCCTCAGTCCTGAGTGCTAGGATTTCAGGGATCTACCACCTTAGTCAAATCTTGTTTGCAGGTTTTTTGTGGGTAGTTTTTTTGTTGTTTTTGTTTTTGAGAAAGGGTCTCACTTTGTAGTTTAGACTGGCCCCGAACTCACTATGTAGTCCAGGCTAGCCTGAAACTCACAGCAATCCTCCTGCCTCTGCTTCCTGAGTACTGAGATTACAGGCATGAGCCACTACGCCTAGCATTGTGGTATATGGTTACCAGAGATTGAATTCAGGACCTTGCATTTGCCAGGCAAATGCCAGAACCACTGAGTTAAGTCCTTGGCCTGGCATAATTTTAATACAAGGTCCTGCTATATAGTTTTAGTTGGCCTCAAACTCAGTGATTCTCCTGCCTGAGCTTCCCAAGTGCTAGGATTATAGGCATCTGCCACCATGCCCTGTGGTTTTAGCTTTTTGAGACAAGGTCTCAAAGTATAGCCTTGGCTGGCCATAGACTCATGGTGGTCCTTCTGCCTCAGTGCGAGATTTCAGGATAAGCCACAGTACCCACTCATACATAAATATTCTACCCAAGTACAGATGTGGTTTTTGTTTAGAGTTTTTGTGGTGATGGGGATTGAACCTAGGCAAGCTTACAAGCACTGAGCTCTACTCTCCTTTGTTTTGAGATCAGCTCTTAACTGGTTTGCCCAGGCTCACCTCAAATTTCCAGTCCTCCTGATTCAGCAGCTGGGGTTGCCAGTGTGTTGCCATATGCAGCACAAGTACAAGCGTCAAAAAGAGAGTGACAGGCCTGGGATTTAGTTCAGGTGGTATCGCACCTACCTTGGAAGCACAAGGGCCTGAGTTCAATCTGTGGTATCACACACAAAAAAAGTGACATAAGCAATTGCCCATAAAGGTCAATAGACATGGTGGGATATTTTCTTCTTAAGTCGTTTTTGGTTTTTTTTGTTGTTTTTTTAGGTTTTTGGAGACAGGGTCTCGCTTTGTGGTTCAGGCTGGCCCTCAGCTCAGCCTCAAACTCACATCACAATCCTCCTGCCTCTGCCTCCCGAGTGCTGGGATTACAGGCGTGAGCCACCACGCCCGGCACTGTGGTATGTGGTACTGGTTGTTGCTGGGTGTGGGTCTCCACACCCAGTATTGTTACGTGGTTACCGGGGAATCGAACCCGGGTCCTTGCGCTTGCAAGACAGGCACCGGAACCACTGAGCTAACTCCCCGGCCCTCCTTCTTAAGTCGTTTTTACTCCATAGTTCTGAATTGTAATTTCCTGTCATATAATGTTGCCAACCTACAAATAAATTTTGAGCTGGGCACCATGGCAAATGTCTATAATCTGAGTAACTTGGGAGGCTAAGATCAGAGAATTGATTGCAAAGCCAACCTGGGTAACATAGCATCATCTCAAAACATCTGAGAGATTTGTCAGCACTCTGAGATAACACCAAACCTGAATGTTTCAGTGTTTGGTTTTTTCCCTTTGTTTTTAGCTACTACCTCTTTTTCTTACAGCTTTTTCTTTTTTCAGTTCTAGGGATTAAACTGAGGATCTTATGCATTCTAGGTAAAGGCTACGCCACTGAGCTACCCTCCCAGTCTTTGTTTTAATATATTCCCACCAGCTTGTATCACCCAGTGGGCCTGTCACGTGCCACCCAGTGGGACGGTGGTGCGTGTACCACTGCTGGTTTGAGCTGGTGAGAATGTAATACATTCAAATCAGAGCTTCCTAGTGGCAAGAATATGAATTACTGCCCCATTGTGAACGTGTTAATCATATTTTTTTCTTAACTCTTACCAGAAGCTGCGCATAGTGGCACACACTTAAAATCCCAGCACTCAGGCTGAGGCAGAAGGACTGCTGCAAGTTCCAGACTAGTCTGAGCTACACAGTGAGCTCAAGGCCAGCATGAACTACATAGCAAGACCCTGTCTGAAAAAAAACAACAATAAAAATCCTACCATAAAGGGTCGGAATGTAACTCAGTGGTGGAGAACATACTAGTTTCTTTAAGAACTGTTTGTTCCAGGGCCTGTGACTTAGCTCAGTGGCACCACACCTAACCTCATAAGTGCAAGGTCATTAGTTCGATCCCCAGCACCAAAAAAAAAATGAAAACTCATCCCAACCTGCCCGATGAAACATGCCCATAATCTCAGCACTCCAGGAAGTTGAGGCAGGAGAATCACAAGTTCTGGCCCAATCTAGGCAACTTAGCAAGACCCTGCATCACAGTTTCTAAAAGGACTGGCTATATAGCTCAGTGCAAAGGCTCTGGGTTCGATCTGTAATCTGAGGGGGGAAATTGTCATTCCCACAAGCCACAAGATTCTCAGGTTTCTCATTTTTCTGCCGACTATCCTAGTAAGGAATTAAAAGTTCAAAACTTTTTTTTTGAACTTCAGAACTTAGAAGATTTTTAAGCTCTTGACCTGACCCTGTAGTGGGTGACCATTTGTATTCCACAAGTACACAGTCACCGCAAGTTAGTTAAGCTGGAAACTACCCCCCATGCTCCTCACACATGGCTTTCCTCTGGGCATTGCTGCCAACACAGGCAAGACTCATACATATAAGGTTGCTTTGCACTGCCCTCTACCAGTACTGTTAAGAAAGAATTTTTGTCTGTTTCAGTTGTCATCTTATTTTACAGGTAAACCACAAAATGCCAATTTTTCCAATAAAAATAATTATTTTAAAAATAATGTCATTTCATTCACAGATTTTAAATCTTCTAACAGAAAAAGAAGTAAATATCGTTTTGCCAACACATTCCATTGTTCCAAGAACCTTTGTGCTTAAGCCAGGAATGGTTCTCTTTCTGGGTGCCATAGGCCGCATTGATTTCCTACAGGTAAGAAGAGTCTGTACCGTGGAGAAATGAGTCAGTAGGGCAGGTGTGGGGAGGCAGGAGGACTGATGGTTCAAGGCCAGCTTCAACTGCTGTGTGTGAAAAGTGCAAAAAAAGTCAGCATCAGAATGCACTTTGATGAATCAGAGACATAAAGAGGACTGGCAAAATGTTACTATAAATAAGTCAAGATTTTTTCTTTTTAAAGTAAGCTCCCCTTCCCCAAATAAAAAGTCCTGGATCTTTTTTCCTGTTCCTAGTTTGTTTGTTGTTTGCCTTGTTTTGTTTTGAGACAGGGTCTCACTTTATAGTTCAGGCTGGCCCTGAGCTCACTGTGTAGCCCAGGTGAGCCTTGAACTCAGTAGTCCTCCTGCCTCTGCCTCCCAAGTGCTGGGATTACAGGCAAGAACTACTGCGCCCAGTACTGTGGTGTATGGTACTGACTGTTGGTGGGCGTGAGACACTGTGCTGGCATTGTTGTACGTGGTTACTGGAGATCGAACATAGGACCTTGCACTTGCAAGGCAGGCACCAGAACCACTGAGCTAAATGCCCAGCCCTATTTTGTTTGCTGAGATAAGATCTCAGTATGTAGTCCATGCTGTACCACCATCCCCAGCTCAGATCTCCTATCTAAGTACTAACCAGGCCCAACCCTGCTTAGCTTCCGAGATCAGACAAGATCGGGCGCATTCAGGCTGGTATGGCCATAGACCCCAGCTCAGATCTTCAAAACTATACTATCACCAAGCATGGTGGCACATGCTTATAATCCCAGCACTTGAGAGACTAAGCCAGGAACATCAAAGCAAGTTCAAGGCTAGCCTGAACTGGGTAGTAAGACCTTGTCTCAAAAAAAAAAAACAAAAAAACTGCCATCAATGGGATGTTGAGTGCCCTATACAGTTTAGCAATTAAGATATGTCCCTTTCCTATTTTTTCCCATAGAAATCATAAGGTCAAACCTTTAAATCCAGGCTAATGTATTAAGTTAATTCTGTGCTTCTTAATCTATACCCCTGTCCCCCATACTAGGGGGTTGAACTCAGGTGCCACTGAACTAAACACCCAGCCTTTTGTGTTTCTATATATCCCATAATATGTATCTTTTGTACTTACTTTTAGGCATTAATATAATTTGATTATACCTACCACCAGTTCTTGCAAAGGTTATTTGATTTGGTTAATTTTTTTTGTGTTTTGTAACATGTGGGTTTCCAAATTTTTCATCATGGAGAATAACTTCTTTCCTCCTTTCTTTAGGGAAATGAGTCAGCTTGGTTTACAGTTGTGGCTTCCAATTTGCTCCCTGTTCATATTACTTCCTTGGACAAGGCGGACGCTGTATATCAGAAGCACGCGGGTCATTCACTGCTCCAGGTAAAGCAGTGTGGCTGGATGGCTGCACAGTGGTGGTTGGTATCTCTGTGATAGTCCCGTAGCCGGCAGACCCTGTGTGCACAGAACCATCTGTTGTGAGTCTAGCAGCTGGCTCCCTCCCCTCAGTGTTCATTCTTGCTTTAGAGTGAAATGAGCTTTATATGAAAAGGGATGTAGGTTTGGCCTGTTCTTAGAAAAGCTACAGATCTGTGTGTTTTCTGGACTTAACTGTCCAGTATGGAAGCCACTGGCCACATACAGCTATCTAATTACACTAGTTAAAACCAAAAATTTGAAATATGACCCCTTAGTGACACTAGGACACAGGCCACGTTCACATCCCCAGTAGCCACATCATCACTGCAGTGTTGTCTGGACACCACTTCCTGCAGTGCACAGGCAGCCTCACCTCAGAGCTGGTCCAAGCCCAGAGGGCAGTAGTGGTGAAGAAACCCTGATTTGAGCAGAAAAGCTTTCCTCCTGCATTCCTTTTCTTTTAGGCACTAGACCCAGGAAGCCCTGGGCCTTTTTTTTCCCCCTTACTACCAGGGAGCAAAGTCGGGCAGGCAGGATGTTACTGAACTACATCCTTGACATTGCCCCTCCTTTTTAAATTTAGATAAGATCTCTAGATTCCCAGGCACTTGTTTTACCTGTTACCCCCCTTTTGTTTCCTGCTATCCTAACTCCTTTGGCCAATAAATATGTTAGAATTATTCTCATCTCAAAATTTAGAAAAGGTAAAATACTCAAATGACCTGGTCATCCCTTCTCTTTACAGCCCAGCAAAGGTATGTACCTATAGGCCAGTTTCTCTCCTTCTCTGTGTGCCTGGCTCATGAAGAAAGATTAAGTGCCAGGGCAGCATCCTGAGAGCTGTGTATGTACAAGTATTTGTGGTGGTAGTGATGATAATGAAACCTATTTGCTGCAAAAATACCAAGTCCAGAGCCAAGGATTTAGCTCAGTGGTTCTGGCATCTGCCTTATAAGAGCAAGGTCCTGAGTTTGATCCCTGGTACTATATACCACAATGTGGGTATGGCAACTCATGCCCATAATCCCACCAGTCAAGCACCACAATCCTGGGCATAGTGGCTCATGCCTGTAGTCCCAGAACTCAGGAGGCAGAGGCAGGAAATTGCTGTGAGATTGAGGCTAGCCTGGGCTACGTAGTGAGCTCAGAGCCCACCTAAACTACGAAGTGAGACCCTGTCTCAAAAAAAAAAAAGGAATCCAAGTCCATCCAGTACAGCAGTGGATACTACTTGTACTCACACAGCGAGGTGTAGTGCCACATGCCTGTCATCACTGAATTGCAGGAGGGGTCAGGTTTGATGCCAGCCTGGGATACACAGCAAGTTCAGGGTAGACTAGAGTATGTAACAAGGCCCTATCTCATCAGATCAAAAAACAACTAAACCAAAGTATTAGTGTTCATGCAGCTGGAAATAATTTTTTTTTTAAAACAGCTTGTATAAAACATTTGCCTAATATACATAAGGCTATGAGTTCAACACCCCATATGGCAAAAAGTGCATGCATGGTCTTTACTTCAAAGATAAAAACAAATGAGCCTGACTTAAGAAGGAAACACTTCCCTCTTGATTTCCTAAGAAAACCAGACTGAAATGAAAATTACGTTGATATAATTGCCATGTATTTAACATTCCAGACACTTGTAGGTTATCCAGGGAGATGAGCTCCTAATAACACTCAGCAACATAGTTTTTCTGCATTCCTGGACTTTAGTTCACTTTCTAGGTAAACAGTAGTTGAAATACAATCTGAAATTTGCAGGGAGGAAACGTTTGTTCTGTATAACACGAATCATAAAAGTAAACTCATGGCCCCACCCATACATGGCTGTGGGGTTTTTCTAATAAACACCATTGATGCCTTCCAAATAACAACCCCAGGACATGAGGGAGATCTGACTGCAGCATCTGTCACCATAGAGCGACAGGGTTGATTTATTCAGCTGATCTGGCTGGCTGGGCGTCTCCTTCCCCACTGCTCCTGTGTGTATAAGTAGCTTGATTCCCCTGCTTTAGAACCCCCAAACAAGCTCCCAACTAACACCACCACTCTCCAGTTGAAATCTTTCTTTTTTTAAATTTTGAGACAGGCTAGGCTTGAACTTGGGATCCTCCTGCCTTGGCCTCCCAGCGTGCTGGGGTTGCAAGCATGTGGCACCACACCTGGCTCTCTGAGACCAGTCTGTTTTCACCTCCTCCTGCCCCCTAATCACACTCTGCACTCCCAACTGTAACCCTCCGTCCTCAGCTCTCAGCCGAGGGTTGATCCTCCCTGGAGGTCATTAGGCAAGACCCAAAGGCATTTTTGAGTTTTATAAATTAAGGGCTGCTTGAGGCCAGAGATGCTGCTAAACATGCTACCATGCACAGCACAGCCTTCCGTGACAGTTACTTTTACATCTCCTTAAACCATACTTGATCTCTAGATAAGCATAGGTCATAATTTCACTTAACTTGGTACAGCTATCCTGCATATATCCAAAACACAGTAATCCTCCAGAGTCCTCTAACAGTACCTGCATAGCTAAAAAGTCCCAAGTCATTCTCCTTTGAGACTCTGGGCAAATTTTTAGCTGTGATTCCTGTAAGATTCAAAAACAGATTGTATATTCCCAATACAGAGTGGACCCTTGACTTATGTACTCAGTTTCTTGGGGCTGGTTATAACAAATTGATTGTTAAGTCAGGACAGCGGAGAAGTGTATATTTCCCTGCAGACATGCTATAGTTAACAAAAGGCAGAGGAATCTTCATTAACCTAATCAACCCAAGTTGTTTATGTCAGGCCAGTCATAAGAGCCCACTGACTGTATAATGGTACAGAATAATATTCCCATTCTGAAAGGGAGGAATAGAAAGATAGAAAAGAATCTTATCAAAGCAAAACTAAAGCCCAGCGAGGCACAAATTAAATCCTATAGTTCCACATTTAGCAGTTGGGACACATAATGATAAGATTAAATTCCAAAGGGCCTGGGCTACCTCACCTCTATGGCCCTATCTATGGCCTATCACCTTCCTAAGCAGACACTCCAACTGCCGAGCATTTAGCTCAAGTGGTACCGGACCTAACTAAGCAAACACTCCACATTTCTGCCGTCTCTGCTGTACCTTCAGCTTCTTGCCAGAGCTTCATGCTCTGCTCACTAGTCTGCACCTAGCCTGGCAAGGATCCCTTTGAAATCTGGGTGGAAACCTCCCTCACCCCACAACTCTTGTACTCTACATTCCTGTAAAACCAGCACCATGTGAACAATGCAAGCGTCCTCCACCAGCTAAAGAAGTAACCAGGACCCCTTAGACCATGACCACAGTCGCTCTCAAGTGTCTGGATGGCGAATATGGTGAAATGAACGGTAAAGAACTAACTCCGGGGTCAGGAATTTAGCTAAAGTCATACCATGCCTACCTTGGAAGCACAAGGACCTGAGTTCGATCCAAGGTGCCAGAGGAAAAAAAAAATAACTCCCAAGGTGACCCTTCTCCACCAAGGTCCCAGAACTCACAGAGGAAAGGCCGTGAAGGGTGAGGTCTGGCTGAATTCCGAAATGCCCTCAAGGCATTTTTCTTATCCCTGTACAAAGTACTTGGTTTCTTTTTAAGGGTATTAACCTCAGCAGCCACCCCTGCTTTGACCCTAGGTTAATACTTCTTAAGCCAAAAGTTTAGTTTCTCAAATTTCCCTGCCATGATTTTTGCCTGATTCTCACTATAAGCTTGGCCCAAAGCAGCCAGCCCAGAAGTCATACTGAACAGCCTCAGAATTTCTTCTGCTAGCTCAGTGTACTGCTTTTCGCCTCAGCACTAGCCATTGAACCCAGGGCTCTTACTGAGCTACACCGTCTTAGCTACTTTTGTCATTGTGGAGAAAAAATACCTGCCAGCCACAGTTAAAGGAGAAAAGGTTTATTTGGCTCACCATTCATAGAGGCTTCAGTCCATAGGAACAGTGTCAGCGAGGAGGGGGCTCACCCAGAGTTTCACATCCAGGACGCCCCCACACACGCCCAGAAGTGTACGTTAGTACCCCCCCCCAGCAGCTCCCAAAGCACAGACACACTTAAGCTTCACCACCAAACCGTGTAAAGCCCAATGAAGGGCTATACAGTCATTGCAGATAAAGCAGTTTCCCTGTCCATGCATTGCTGTTGCAGCTTATATCTAGATGTCTCCCAAAGCCTCCTGTGCTCATAGGGGAGCTGTTCAGAAGTGCAGGATGTAGGGTATGCACATATGGACTAACACATATGGTAACTAAATCCATTGACTGATTCAGGATAGTTCTGGTTGGATAATGGGAAGACCCAGCCCGAGGTTAGGTGGCACTAACCAATAGGCAGGTGGCCTGGATGGATTAAAAGGGAGGAGGAGGCTCACTGCAGCTGCTTACTGCCCCTTGCCTGCCATGGATTCCCTGCCATGCCCCCCTGCCTTGGAGCCAGCTGACTGTAGACTGAAACCTATACTGAGCTAAAATAAACCTTTTCTCCCTTAACACATGGGTATCGAGTATTTTGTCCCAGCAGCAAGAAAGTAAGGCAGTGCCCCACAGTAGCCCTGGGCTCTCGGGTCTATTGTTTCCATCTCATCCCAGAGCTCCCTTGCTTTGTACAGCAGTCGCATACTCAGGATTTCATTCTCGATCCTCACACAGAACTATCGATGACTTCTGTGATACTACAGATGACCTCAATTACACTTTGGAACGTGTTCATTTCTTTCATTGGAAGGTTCCGATGGGTGGGGAAGAGCGAATGGCAGAGTTTCCTCCTCTTGTTGCTGAAGACATTGCATTAAAAGAAGGACTTGGGAGATCTGAAGCGGTGGCTGACATCAAGTTTTCCTCTGCAGGTAATTTTGCACCCAAGCACCTTTTTTGTTTTGTTTTGTTTTTAGACAGGGTCTCACTTTGTAGTTCAGGCTGGCCTTGGAGTCATTCTATAAATAACCCAGACTGCATGAATTCACAGCAGTCTTCCTGTCTCAGCTGCCCAAGTGCTAGAATTACAAGTAAGCATCACCCTGCCTAGCTCAAGCAAATAAAGTCGCCTTACTGACTTACATACTTTCATAGAAAGATGCTTTATTTTAAGGAATATATGTAATTTTATTCATAAAAGGCCACTTATTCTGAAACTGTACTTAGTATAAGTGCATTTGTGTTCTTTTTTAAGAAGAGAGCAAAAGGGGCCGGGGAGTTAGCTCAGTGGTTCCGGCGCCTGTCTTGCAAGCGCAAGGGCCC
>PVIR01005000.1:0-34194 GCA_004026965.1 Petromus typicus
GCTGTCCGAATTGGAGTCAGTGTTCTTACTAATAGTATCAATAAATATCAAAGCTCCATGCTGGTCTCTGATGGCAATAAGTTTCCATAATGATCAAAATGGAATAATGTAAGTAATATGTGTTACCTGGAAAAGGCTGTCCAAATTGAAAAGGCCAAATGTCTCCCTGAGTACTTGGTTGCTGGCCAGAGGACCGCTCTCAGGCTTCTCAAATGCAATGCCCCATAATGCACAGCCCTAGAGATGAATACAGGTAACTCCCCAGATCCATCATCTTGCTTTATGATTGGTGCAGACATATAAGTGTCATATAAGCCAACATGATTGGATCATAGAAAACTATGAGGATTTTGTGTGAATTTGAAGACAAAGTGTGATGTTTCAAAGAAATCACATCATACACCGTTTGAAGGCATAAGTATATTTTCAGCTGCTATTAAAAGGTACAAGTAAGTGGAAAAGTACTGGATCTCATCTGATTTGAACATTTTCTTCCCATAAGCAAATTGTCCCCATTTGATTACATCATGGTCTCCAAGTTCTATATGTGAGAACTGGAATCTCGGCCAAGTTGTATTTCTTCTTTAAGTAAATAAATCTTTTGGTAATTGAAATTTTTCCCAAAATATCTTGCTACCTCAAACTTATTAAAGCTATTTTATCCCAATACTTTGTTTTGATTCCTGTGTCCAGTGTCAACTTACGACACTTTTCTACTCATGGAGACTAAATTGACCCATAAAATGCAAACCATGAAAATTTTAAAAGCCAGCAGTGAATTTCTGTGCTTTGCACATGAACCAGTTCCTGCTTAGAAATGGCAAATGAGCTTCTGGAGGAAAAAGAAAAGACATGAGTATATTTGTAATCAGTCCTCTCATTTAACAAAAAATTCCTAATGGATAATATATAATGGAGAAACTAACACTTCATACACATTCACATGCATTCCATATTTATGTGGGGCACCAAAATTTAGAATTTAGAAATACTTTTGTCTACAAAGGAACAAAATCCTGACCACAGAGACTGAAATAAGTGGACTAATTTTCTCCCATGATGTAAAACCGGAAGCGGGGTATACTGCCCCCTGTTCTGTGGATCACACACTGTTGACCCACTTGCATGATGCCATGAGATATCACAGTGCCCACTGTGATGTCATTATGACCATTCTGTTTAGGTGAGCACTGTGACACCATTTTGCCATTATGATGTCATCGTGACTATTATGAGACCATCATAATGATTGAGAAGGCATGGGATGGCCATTGTTATGCAACTGTGATCATTATGCAATTGGCATAATGGTGGCAATGTTCTTTTGAACATTCAGGTGCCCTATGATCATTATGGTTATGATGATGGCCATGACATTGCTACTTTAATTATTTTGATGTCACTGTAGCCACAATGACACTATTAGGACCCTTATAATGTAATTATAATATTATGCTGCCATTATGCCCATTGCGATACCATTTTAAAGAAGGTGATTTTTCACTAGGACAATGAAAGTGTCTCCAGAAGCCCTTAGCAAACTTCCAGTTCTCTTCCTTTACTCAGAACTTGTCACTCTTACCTGCAAAGCAAAAATGGGTGAGCACAGTGCCAGACTGGGTACACATGGTAGTTTCACCTGCACAAGGCTATGGCAAAATACTCATGAAGACAATTTTAATCTCTAGAAAGGTCCATCCACTTTAATGACAAATGGTCAGACATTGATGTTCACAAACATGACTCTGCCTTAACAGCCTAAATACTCACATTCTGTCAAGGTATAAATTATTCCTACAGGCAAAGGGAAAGTCAAGGGCTGTCTGAATGGATGGAAAGCTCCCACCTGTCTGCAGTGACCTGTGCTCCTGCTGTCTCTCTGCAGAAGCATCCCCATTTCAACTTGAAGGTACTGATTATAATTCATCACAACATACATCCCCCTTGATCAAGTGAAAGGTACAGGAGGAAGAACAGAAGCTGCACAACACCGTTATGTCTTCTCTTCCCAGAACTTTTCTCTAACTTTAACTCAATGATTCTACTGCACACAGATGTGACTCCAACTTAACTAATATATTCATCACCACACTAATCACTACCCTTGCTGGATGCTATTAGATTCTGGGGGTTTATTCCTATTACTGTATTCTACTATTCAGAGTAGCAGAGGGGAGAAATTTAAGGCTTGAAATAACCTTTCAAAGGTCTCAGATTTGAGCTCAGGCCTGAGTCTTGCTACAGGTTTATTTAAGCCTATAATTGTTTTGAGCATCTAGGTTCTATGGTACACAGATTCAGACTTTGGGAAAAACCTTCACATAATCTCTACTGAGAAGTGTCATCTAAATGTCACAGTGAGGAAACAATTGCCCTGACCCAGCTCAGGTTATAATCATCAGGTTGGGAGCCTCACAAATGTATTTGTCCCCGGGCCTCTTGCCCCCTGTACACACGAAGCATCATGCAAGATCATCAGTGCACAGTGTAACCAAGCAGCAGCATCTGAATGGATGGAGCCATTTTGGACCTAACATGGATAATATAACATAGCCATAGAGCCAATCCCCTAAATCAGGCTTCCGGAGTTCAAAATCTCCTTCCACACTGACTTTGAGACTTACAGTGTCTTGATTCAATGTGCAAAGCCACAGATCCATGAAACAGAGGCAGCAAAATGAAGACCTTATCAAGGGTCTTGACCTTACCAAGAAAAGAAGAAGGGGAAGCTTCAGCTTCCCTTCTCTAAAATGGGGATGATCGCACAACCAATTGTGGAGAGAACTTGGGCAGTATGTATGCATCAAGGGCCGCAACTGTCCCTGACAGATGGCATATGCTTACTAAGTTATCTGTCAGCTTCGTCATTGCAACATCTGTATTAGCAGCCACATTGAATTTCAAAGACCAGATGAGAACAGAAGAAAAGACTCCTGATTCCTTGCATAGAGATACCGAGAACGTCTGGAAGGAATACAGAATGAACTTGAACACTGGCAACTTGCTTCCCAAGTAGCTTTGCAAAAGGGAAGCATAGGGCACAGCCAAGTCTGGCTAATTAGCTGCACTGTCTTATGTCACGGGGCCCAGGGCATCGCAGGGCTGTTGTGTTGGGGGCTCGAGGCTGCGGAGTCAGCCGTAATTGACATCCACATGAAGAGATGAAGGTGAAGGGGAGGGTGGGGCTTGGTGGACCCAGAAAACACAGACTCAAAGCTGAGGGAGCTGAGCATCTTGCAAAGACATGCTCAGCCCCACTGTGGGAGAAAGTCTGCTTTCCTCTCTTTCTTCTTCTGGGAGGCTGTAAGACAGGCATCCTCTTGCTAGCTCTCTGGAGAGTCTCCTCTACTCATGTGTCACTCTCAGACCAGATTGGAAAGCAGGTTTTCCAGGTACGGCAAACAAGCCCAGGTGTCTTTGATCCATCCTGTCTAGTGGAACAGAGGAGTTGCTCTTTTCTTCCATCAAAGATAGAGCCTTTCTTCGGCATTTCTCCATCCCAATTGCAATTCAATTCAGGCAATGTTCCTCAAGGAGAAGCCTGTCGTGTGCCTGGCACTGTCTGAGCATGAGAGGCAAAGAGGCAGTCAGGCCCTGCTCTGCCAGAGTTGGTCCAGCAGGAGTCAATCTGTGCTAAATTAAGAGCCCAGACAGTAAGCTAGTGACCGCAGACGCAGGAACAATGCTTCGCTCTGCAAACTATTCTGTGCAAAGAACACTGACTTCAGTTAGGTATAGAATGGATTAAAAATGCTTGTTATTGAAGCAAGATAGAAGGGAACTGCAGAGGATGGGCTCTGGAGCCAATGCCCATCATCTCAGCAAATTCTTTCTCTTCACACAGCAAAGCAAGTTTCCTAGTGCTCGGGTCTCAGTTTCCCCCTGTTTAATAATAATGATAATGTTCATCTCAGAACAGCTGAAATAACACCTATAAAATTCCTAGAGAGACCAAGACGCCCTCTACAGTTGGATGCTTTTCAACCTCAAACATTATTACACGGTAGAGTAGGGAAAAGTTGCTACTAGAGGGAAGAGCAGAGGTGGAGAAGTCCAGCCAGGTGAAGGTCTGAGATCCAAGTAAAGCCCTCATTTATCCAAAAAGTTTTACAGGATTGCCAAAATACTGATGAATCAAGATAAATAATATTTTGAAGGTTGTTTTTTTAAAAAAAACAAGCAATGTCCCAAAAAATCTGTGATGATAAAATGTCAAAAATTGAGTGCAGACACGATCCAAACCTGAGAATCATGAATCACTGATATGCCTTCTTCAAATCCAACCCTGTGACATTTTACCATTATTTACAACTGGAATACTTTATATCTCAAAGACATTCACTGCATTTATCTTGATTGGCTGCATTAGAATGGGATGTAATGTGAATGCCGAGTTCACCTAAATTTTGTACCCCAGGCAAATGCACAACCCCTCCCCCCCAGGCCTGGTTCCATTGCTGAAACCCACAATGGCTTGTGCTGGGCCCTGAAGACAGTGACTACTGAACAGTGTCTCCGGTGTTTTGTGCCCTCAGTCTGTCCTGTATATGTGAATCTGGAAGCAAGAAGAAAAGTGTCAATAGGTGAACATATTTTCCCACCCGCATCGGGGCCAGGGAGGCAGAAACAACAGATTCTGTTGGAAAGATGATTGAAAAGATCTACTGAGGCTTGAAGTAGGAGGAACCACTACAAGTCTCCCATAGCAGTGCTCAACAGAAAGGTCTTTGGGAGGGCTGGGGATATAACTCAGTGGTTCCAGCACCTGTCTTGCAAGCGCAAGGGCCTGGGTTCGATCCCCGGTAACCACATACCATACTGGGTGTGGAGACTCACGCCCAGCAGCAACCAGTACCACATACTACAGTGCCAGGCATGGTGGCTCATGCCTGTCATCCGAGCCCTCGGGAGGCAGAGGCAGGAGTATTGCTGTGATGTGAATTTGAAGCTGAGCTCAGGGCCAGCCTGAACCACAAAGTGAAACCCTGTCTCAAAAAAAAGGAAGGTCTTTTGGAGCCTTGACTGTAAGTGTCAACAAGGTAACAGGCAAGGAAACAGAAAGGGAAACTGGCGGATAACAGGTAGATGGAAGGGATACTCTGGGCCTCCCATGGTGTTGCTCTGGAGCCAGGCTTCAGAGGCAAGGTATAGAGAAGGAGTGAAAAGATGCATTTAAGAAATATCACCCTCCTCCAGGGGGTCTTCTTGAACAGAAAATACAGAATGTGATTTCTGTCTCAAAATATTGGAAATGTACTTATGAAGATGGCAGCAATCCCCAGTTGGACGATGTGAGGTTTTGTGATATTAGAACAATCCCCGATTAGCATAGTCATGCTCCCTGGGACTTAGAAGTGACTATCACACGTATAATTCAACACACTGAACTCAGAACTCCCCAAAGGGGTTTATTTTTTTAGTCAACAGTGCACTACTTTCTTTTTTAAAAAAGTATTTCTTTGATAACTGTCAAAAACAATAAAAAGACCTCACCATTTACAATATCTATTTCACCATCCCCTCGGGAAGAAAGAAATAAACAGACTCTCCAAATAGAACCTGAAAAATCAACATTGAGCTTTTTCAGGAAACCGAAGTATATCAGCCAAAGAAACTTCCTGGCTGTGTCCACAGCAGTTCTACTTGCAAGGTATCCTGTTGATATTACAGGGCAAAAGGCTTCCTGACTGATTGATGAGTTATTATCTTTTAGATCTGAATTAGCTCTGAAATGCCAACCATTCTCATAAGTGCTGCCTTTGTCTGGCAACAGGGCTTGGCTTTATTTTGTCTACCTAGCACATAAGGAAATGCACTGGCAGGATTTCAAGTACTTCCTGTTAATAATCATCCATTGTATTAATGGGGAGGGACTTCTGAGGACTCCCTTCTCTCTCTCCCTCTCCAGCCCTCTCTCCCCTCTCTCTGTCGCTCTGTTTCCCTGTCTCTGTCTGTCTCTGTCTCTTCCTCACACACACATACACACAATTCAAACACCTTATCTTTTCTTTCACAAAGAAAGTAGAAACTCAGCTGGGTATGGTGGTACACACTTAAAATCCTAGCACTTTTGCAGGGTGAAACGTGACGATAACAAATCCAAACTCAATCTGAGAAATTTAATGAATTAGTGAGACCTGGATTCAAAATCAGTTACTCTGCCATAAAAACTGATAAGTTTGAATCATTTATACTTAAATGGACATATCTTGAAGATATCCTCATAAGTGAAATAAATAGGGCACAGATAAGTATATATTGCATCTTTTCTCTGGTATGAGAAAATAAAGATGTAAATGAGTGTTAGAATTGTATGTTATATATTGTGAAATAGAAAATGCTCAAAGTAAAATAGGGTGAAGGGGAAAAATAATGAGATTATAACAAAAAAGAAAGGAAACAAATTTTATGTATATAGGGGGGTGGTAGGGTGGGTAGGCCTATGGGAAAAAATGAGAATTAAGTTGTGTCTTATACTGGTACAAATCCCCATCATGGAGTGCAATCATGATGCATATATGTAATGTACCAATAAAGATTTCAATAAAAAAGAAAGAAAACTGGGAATGCAGCTCAGCATCAAAGTTTTTAGTTCAATTCCCAGTACTACACAAAAAATTCAAATGGTATTTTCCCACTTACCACCAAAACCAATGACCCAGGTATGTTCATCTGCCCCTGAGGCTGAGGCTAGTATCCCTATTCATTTGCTGTACAGCCAGTCCTCCAATCAGGTGTTTGATTTTCACAAATGTTTGTTTCTTCTACATTATTGGGCACTTTCCAGTCAAAATAAAGATATGCTATTTCTGCACACACCCATGTTGTAGTAGCAATGTTCATACTAACAAGTGAGAGTAAGCTCAGGGTCTTTCTGTCTCCATGAACAATGTAAGTGAAATACTTCCACATAATGAAACATTACTCAGCTTTAAAAAAGAAGGCAACTTTGTCCAGTGCTACCACATGTATGAAAACTAAAGATAGAACAAACGCTAAGTGAAATAAGCCGGATATGGAAGGACAACCAGTGTATACGTTGCCACTAAGAGAAGGTAGCTGAAGTAGTCAAGACCACAGAGGTGGAAAGTCAAGTGGGGCTCAGCAGGGAGGAGGGGAAGTAGTCTGATGGGGAAAAAAGTCCAGGCTGGCAAGATCAGACACTCTGAAACACTATTTCACAGCACTGCAAGTGTATCTAACTAACTGAACTATAGGGTTAAAATAGTAAAGAGGTTAAATGTCATTTTCCCTACAGTAAAAATCCATAAATATAGTGGAACCCTATTCAATATTAAAAGAGAATAATCATGCCATTTTCAGAAAAATGAGTAAACATAATAACACTAAGTAAAATAAATCCAAGTTGAATATAGCATTTTAGTCTTATATGAGAAACTTAAAATACAAATAAATAAAAGAATATCACAGAGCTGGTAGGAAACCCAGAGGCAGACTTTTGGAGATGGGAAAGGAACTAGAAGAGATAGACGAGGCAGAGGGAGAAGGAAGAGATAAAAAATGATTGAGACACACTATGTGTCTGTAACAAACAGACACCACTATTCTGTATTGCAAGTATCTACTAAGGAAAAAATAAAATCAATTTGTTTCAATTCTAAAAAGATGCCACCTACTTCTTTACAGAAGAAATAAAAGATAACCAAGGCCTCCAATCCTCTGCTCCTGTCTCTTCTTCCTCTCCTGTCCTCACAGCAGGACAACTGGGCAGACACTGCCTCTGTGGGCCCTGTACCCACTCATCTGCACCCGGTGTCCACCCAGCAGGGCCTGCTAATGGGCAGGGCACCAGCGAGGCACCCCAGGAGATACATGCACTGTGGACCCTGCTTTGCTGGATCCCCTTTGTCCTGCTCCCCACTAACAATGGGCCTGTGTACTCCATGCAATGTATCCCTAATCTGTCCACCTCCCCACATCTCCATTAACAGCACTCATGTCCCCACCATGACCATCTCTGTCCAAGATGGTGGCACCAGAATCTAGATAGGAGTTTCTCTCACCACCTTGGTGCTCTGTCACATTCTGTATTCCATGCAACAGCTGGTGAGCTTTTAATAATGTAAATCAGAGGCCATTATGCTGCACAAAACCCTCCAGCGCTTTCCTAGCATGGGTGTGTGCAAACACACACTTCTGGTCGCCAGTGGAGGCTTTTCACAACCTGACTCCTCAGGCCCCTTCCCCCTATTTTCTACTACTCTGCACTCTTCACACTCCCAACAAGCAAACATCTTTCAAACTAGGGCTCCTGTCCTATATCTGCCCCTGGGCGACTCTTCTGCTGCTGTTTCTGAGGCTGGCATTTTCCTTCATCCCGGTGCCATCCTGCAAATGAATTCCTGAGATCTGAAAGAATCTCCTTCCAGCCAGCAGGTCTACTACTCTTCTTAGCACTTCTATTTCAATTCAAAATTTCCGTAAAGTACACCTAGTTTTCCGAGCATTTTCATCCTGGACCTTAGGAGCGTCTTCATTTATTGAAAGTCAGGAAATGCATCTTTCTTCTTCACCTTCATATCTCATGTAGACTAGATAACATGGTCCCTAAAGAATATTTATGGAAGGAGTCAGCTAACATGCTGTGATCAAATAAGGCAAGAGGTAAAGCACACGTGTACATGTGCTCACATGTACACATATCCTAGTGTGCATTTCAGATGAAGGGACCATGCAGAGGTCAGCCACCTATTCCCTTTCCTGTGGGCAGAGCCTCTTTGTTTCAGGTGAGGCTCAACATTTGAGGTGGTCCTTCTCCTTAGACTCCCTAAAAGCTTCAGCTTGTGCCCAGTATGGATAACAGGTACAATAGTGTGGATGTTTGTGACTGCTACAAAGTTCATATATTAGAACCTCATTCCCAATGAAGTAGTGTTAAGAAGGAAAGCATCTAGGGGTTATTAGGCCATAGAGCACTGTTTTTATGGAATTAATGGGCTTAAAGAGAAACTAGAATGTGTGCTTTGACACATGAGGAAACAAGAACAAAAAGTCACCTGTCCAGGAGGTAAAGAATAAGTCCTATACAGACAAGACTCTGTGGGAACCTGGATCTTGCATTGTCCAGCCTCCAGAACTGGTAGCAATACACTTCTAGTGTTTATGAATGACCCAATCTAAAACATTTTATTACAGCAGTTTGAATGATCTAAGACCGTGGGAGTTAGGAGTGGACTCTTAGAGGCTGGGCACAGTAGTGTATTGAGCTAAACTTGTCACCTGTACCTGTCCTGACTGGAACTGTACTAACAATTTTGCAAGTGAGAAGTGACAGACGTAAGGGATAAGCTTCTAGGCTGAGAAAGTAGGAAGACAGAAATAGTCTGAGTGACTCACACCCGATGACACTGCCAGTCACCGAACATGCCCTGTCTTCTTATTCTGTAAGGACTTATTATGTCAAAGAACACACATCTTTATTGTACGACACTCGTAATCTACCGCAGACTCCTGGGAGTTGAGAGTGACACACTGTTGCATACTGAACAGTCCCTGTGGCAAAGCTCCCTATGCAGCTAAGCCCCAACATCAGGACTAGAATTAGGATAAGTTATAGAACTGAAGGGGCCAGAAATCCTGGAAATCAAGATAAATCATCCAATTTTAATGTAGTACTTTCTAAAATCAAAATTAATATAAACTATACACAATAAACAAAATATTTAAGCTTTAACTAAAAGCGAGATTACCATCCCTGCAGGCCCCTGGGCAAGTGACCCACTCCAAGACGATTTCTGCTATAAACAGCATTTGTTAAGTAACTCAGTGAGTGTTTTGTATTCCTGGTCTCAAGTTCAAGCTCATGGTCATCCTTGTTGTTTATGTGAAAAGTACACGGGGCTCAGCATGAGGTTGAGCCGCCTACCTAGGCTCTGAGAGCTGCGAGTGAACCGTGTGATTCCAAAGGCTGTGCTCTTAACCGGTGCATTAGAAGCTCTCTTTTATAACAGGGCTTGCTGGCTCTCAGACAGGAAGTGTCGGAAGGACCGAAGAAAACAATGCAGGAATGTCTCCTGTTCAGACTTTGCTCTGAAACGTTCCTTCTTTCAGTAACACTGTCTGGCCACCCACTAATCTGGCCATTGTGGGACTGTGACTTTCCTCTAATGAGCTTATTATACAAATCCTGACTCAGGGCCAGGCATCGTGCATGGCCTCCAGCAGCCTGAACACGCACAGACTTTGATTAAAAGGAGCCTGCGTTCATACATGTGGAGTTAATGAAGGCATCATCCTGCTTACAGGGTAATAGGTAAAGAGGAGGGAGGTGAGTGAAGCAAATTGCTGCAGGCGTGAAGCTTGTGCTGGGCTGCAGAGGGCCTGATGGCTTCTGTGGGTCCCTTGGACTGGGGCACACTAGGGAAATGCAAATGACTAGATAGAAGGGATGAATCATGCAAAATCTCTTCTCACTCTGAGTCTTCCACCCAGACTTCCTCTTTTCAATTGTTATGGCTTCTCTATGAAATTGCAATTGGACAAAGTATGCAAAAGGTAGGGAGAAGCCCTGGCCTCTCCCCCAGGACAGGACACCAGCCATGCCCTCTGAGACATGGAGGCATGAGACAGGAGCCTGAGAAAAAGAAAGCAAAGCAAAACATCTGGCACAGAGGGGGAAAAAAAGACAGTGAAGAAAATAGAAGAGAAAGGAATGAAATATTGTCATCACCTCCATGGCTGCTAATTTCACCAGGCTGCTTTTCAAAGATCCTCTCTCAGAGTGACAGCTGGCCTGGGGGCTTCGCTGAGCTACAGGCATCATCGGAGCAAAAGATGTCACTGAGTGGGAACTGGAGAGGGAGCCAAAGAGACCCTGAGAGACAAGGTTCCAACCTGACGGCCCAGTGGAGCCACGCCAGGGCCAGGGCTGCTCAGGGCGGCAAGCCTTCAGCACACATCCATGCCAGCAGCTCTGTGCTGTCTACCGAGGTCAGACCCACTGCCTCGAAGCCCTAGAGCCCACTTGGCTTCCTCACAGAGCAGACAAGCACCTTCCCGCTTTGTCAGCAGAATTACCAGCGCCCTCCCAGCACGCCTGCTTCATCTCTGGCTCCTGGGGCAGTGGAGCAGCTGGTGGGAGGAATCGGAGCAGCTAGGAGAGATGCCTTTTCTCAGACTGACAACCTACTTCCTCGGAAAGTGTGGCTGCTTGCTTCCAAATCCTCTCCCTTTGTGTTCCTAATCTCAGAGCACGGTCACCAGACGCCTCCTGTTCACTCCTCTGAGGCTGCAGCTGCACAAGCCAGCAGCATAGGCCACTAAGGAGGTGCATGTGAACAAGGGTCTACTTGGCTCAGTGGTTTAGACCAAGCCCTTGGAGACAGCAGCAGAGTCCCTGAGCAAGGGACTCAGCTGTCTGCACTTAGACTGGAGGACTGTGCAAACAGCAGTGATGACACTGGACACTCAGCACACCCAGCACATTCCTGCTTCCCTCCCAAATACCTCTCGCATCTTCCCAATCTGTTTTCCTAGCTCAGACCCTGTCATTTCTTCCATTGGCTCCACATAGGCCTTCCCAAAGATAATGTGTCTCTTTCTGCTTCCCCGCTAGTGGGATAAACTATTCAAACCACACTATTGATAGCTGTACAGAAACACAACAGGCAGCAGATAGATAATAAATGGTGGGGAGAACAGAGAAAGGATTTATGTACAGACCAGTGTAGGACAATAGAGGACAGGTCAGCAGATAGTTGATGGATGGCTGGATAACATGTAGGAAGAAAGATAATAGATGATGGATAGATGAGTAGATAGAGAATAGATACATGTACAAATGGATAGATTGTAGGCAACTAGGCAATTGGTGAACAGTTACTAGAAAAACGAACACAGAAACTAGTTGAATGATACACGTGTAAATAGACACATAACAGGGAGCCAGATAGACAGAGTGAAGGACATACACAGCTACAGTGACTTCTCATGAGACCTAGGATTCCAATCTCCATTTTTACTTTGATCTGGTCCCAGCAGCAGTAGCAGCATCTCCACCTCGACTCCAGATCTGCCCCCCCACCCCCTGCCGTCCCATCCACTGGCCTTTTGGGAAGATTATTCATTTACTTTCCATTCTCTCTACCACAGAGCTTGCAGAAATTCCTCATCCCTGTGCATCTTCTCTCCTGCCCTCTCTTTGGCTGAGTCCACCCAGTTCACTAATGCCCACCCAGGGGCCTTAACCTCTGCCTTCCTCCCAGCGATCCAGGTGACTCATCACCCACCTATCTGTTTTGCCATTCCTATATACTCTGGGTGCCGGCCTTGCCTCGCCTGCACTTTTCCCATGAAGTTCAGTGATGTCCCAACCCCAGGGGTGGCTCTGTGTGAGGCCGCGGGACAGTGTATGGGGGGACAGAGATAAGTAATTTCAGCAGTGTGCACCCTAAATACTGGGCATCAGGGCCCCTGGCCCTGATGTCCACTGCCACTCCCCAATGCCTCAGTTTCCACATCTGTACAGCAAGGCCAGCTCAGTACAGATCAAATACATGACTGGCAACCAGGATAGAACATAACGCTCTTTCTACAGAAAGCCCTGCAGGAGAACAAAACAGTATTCTTCCTATCCCCATTTTGCACCAAGCATATCCTTTTTTTAAATATGGGGCCAGAGATTTAACTCAGTGCTTCCAGTGCCTGCCTGGCTAGTGCAAGGATGATCCAAAGTTTGATTCCAAAAGAAAAAAAAAGAAAAAAAATTCAGACAATATGGTCCCACTATTCCTATTCCCCTCAAAATTATTTTAAAATGAGCTTTACTATGTCTGGTCACTTGAATTCTACATAAATGTACCATTTTTTTTTTTGCACTTGAATGAGTGAATGGCACTGATTTCCCTGTAAGAAGTGATTCACTGTCCTACCATGAATGCAGGAATGCCCTCAGCCCTGAAACCCCTGGTTAAATTCACCTGGTGCTGCAGGACAGACATGGTTTGTATCCTCATCCCAGACACCAGGGAAGGAGAAAAGTCTAGAGATGGTAACATAGCAATCATTTCAACTGCCACTTAGTAAGCACCTACTCGGTGCCACACACTGTGTTAAGTGCTTTGCATCTGTTATTTCTTTAGATCATCAGGAGTATTAGCACATTTTAACTTGACAACAGAGGAGAAAAGCTTTCAGGTTAAGTAGTCACTTGCCCAGGATCCCACAGCAAGAGGCTGGTGATCAGAGATTCCCATCCATTCTGTCAGACAAAAGCCCTTCCTAAGTTCCCACCTGCCCTGCTGAGAGCCTCTCCGAGGCCTCCTGGGAGGACCGTGGAGTGGGTGCTGCCGGGCCACACTTCTCAAGAGAAACTCTTTGTTATGACCTCTTTCTCAGGCCAGGAGAGGAGGATTTTAGTGTCAGAAATGAAGGATGTGGGTTTCTATTTTGAAAAGATTGTTTAGGAGGGCAGTATTAGGTTTATAGCAAATTGAGCAGGAACTATGGAGATTTCTCATCTACTCCCTGGGGCTACACACGCATTGTCTCAGCCCTTGTTAACATCTTCCATCACAGCGGACCTATGTGAATATGTCATCACCACCCAAGGTCCAGGCTCCTGCCTGGGTTTATTCCGAGTGCTGTACATTCTATACATCTAGACCAGGGTACACAGAGAGGAAGTCACCATAGCTCCATTGCATAGAGAATACTTCTGCTTAAAAGTCCTCTGTGATCCACTTATTCTTCTTTCTCTCTCTCATAACCCCTACAACCAGTGATGTTTCACTGTCTTTTGCCTTTTCCAGGATGCCATAGAATTGGCATAGCGTATGACCAAAATGTAAATTTTAAATTGAGACATGTACTGCTTTGCCAACGGACAAATGTATGTGATACATATGTTATCATGGTGCAGTGACTCAGGAGACATAAGATGACATACAGTTCTGCCCCCTACTTGGAGAGTGTTCATGATAGGCTTGCTTCACCCTGATGTAGTTACTGCTTTGGATGCTACTTCTTGACACAATAATTATACAGTAAAAGACTTGGGTAAAATACAGGAGTGTGTGTTGCCACAGGTAGCATTCAATCAAATCCCATCCCCAGAATGGATCCCAGAAACCCTCACAGAAAGAAGGAATGAGAGGTGTGTCTACACCCGTTGCTCCAAGCATATGAAACTGTTTTTTAAATCCAAGATTTCTAGAACTGATTTGCTGGCTGGGAGTCAGCATTCCCTTCTCCCTTGCCAGACAAGTTGTTAAAATTGACATATCTGGGTAAGATAAGCCAATTCCACTCTACTTTGCCTCAAGTCTTATTTTAAAATTTTGGACTGAATTATGTTTTGAGCTCCAAGCCCAGAAGTCAAGGGAAGAGGTACAGACATAGGAGACAGACCAGCTAGGGCTCTCATTAACCTCACGGAAATGGATTGATACTTTGTTTCATAACAGGAGAAGTTGCACAGGTTATACTGTAACCTGAACTACATCCTCTTAGAAGAGAAGTCAAAATCTATGTACTCATGAGTGCAAAAGTAACATCTTGCATAAAAATCAATGCTAGATTTGGGGTAAATCACAAATTCAGTGACTGGCATTCTTATAAAAGAGAAATTTGACTCACATAGAGAAAGGAGATCATGTGGAAAGAGAAGTGGAGAGTGGAGCCACAAGCTAAGAGAATGCATGATACAGCAGGAGCCAACGAGGCTGGCAGAGGCTGTCCTCAGGAGCCTTGAGGGGCCTGGCCGTGGGAACACTGGCCTTCCAGACTTCTGAGATTCTGAATCATGAAAGAGTATTTTTTATGCTGTTGCTATTTTAAACCACCACATTCCAGACAATTTGTTATAGCAACCCTAGGAAAGTAATGGAAAAGCAAAGTTTGAAAAGGGCCTTGAGAGGACCCGTAATGCTACTTCTGTGGCTGACACTGTCCCCATGCTGGGCTCTGCTCAACTTTGCACCTCTGTACATCGCCCCCACGTGGTGAAAACATGGCCACCGGCAGCTCAGGGACAAGCTCCTTTCAACTTCATGCCTCTGGCATTGAGTCACCTGTGCCTGCTTGGACTGTGCATTGTCCTTGAATAATTCTGCCTTCATCAAGGACCTGCTGACCGAAGGGTTAAAGTCTGAGTGCTCTGCCTTCCCTGGTAGGAAGACTGTCCCTGACTAAGGGTAGGACAGACAGATACACAAGATGATGGTCAGAAAGGGTGAGAGGAGGGTCCTCCCTCCAGAAAGGGAGAGAAAGAAGAAAAATGGAAAAAGACCAGATGGAGCAGAGAAGGTGGACAGACAAGAGGAGGTGTTTCCTCTACAAATTTTCTGGGTAGAGGTAACTTCAGTCCAGAGGAACAGATATGAGAAAGTGCTGGCCCAGGAGGAGCCCCAGTGTCCTGGTTCCAAGTGCACAAAGATTAATGAGGAAAGTAAAGCCCCTTCCTTGTGATCCAGCCAAGAAATGGGATATTTATTTTGACTTTTGTATCCATTCCTGTTGTCACAAGCTTAAAGGATAATTCTTAGAATATGGAAAAATGCCTCTTAAAAGTCCATTCAAGTTTATCATTTATTGAATGCTTTGAAAAACAATTGGTTTTGAGTAATTAAACCTGGAAAAGCTGAATATCTCTGCACAAGGCCTTTTCCATAGACCTAGCTGTAGAGATGATACCCATCCCCCAAACTTTGCTAGGGGAAGTATTTCTAAAATACAATATTTAAGGGGATATTTTACAAATGAAAAATAATGGGCTTTCTAGCCCAGAGTGTTCTGAAAAGGTGGGTTTTAATTTCCGAAAAGACAAAAACTGAGAGAAAAAGAAAATGCCTATCTTCATGCACTCGAGAACTATGATATTACTTAGATGGCGAAGTTTTATTCTGAAAAATGACTGTCAATTATGATTAATATTCTCCTTATAATTAATTCAAAATCTTATTAAAATCAAACTTTTATAACTTTACATATAAGCATACTGCCTCTGCCGGGGTGGAGAATGCGCTTGGCCATTAATTTTACCTGTATCATTTCTCAGTTCTCCAAAAAGGAAATAAAAGATCCCTCCTTGAAAATCATCAATACCAGGCCACTGTCATCTCCATAATGACACAATTTCCAATTCACGCCTCATTTTCATTAATGTTTCTGGCCATAAATTTTTAAGCATATGATAAAAAATTTCTGAAGCGGCATAAAACTAACATGAAGAGGGAGTTCATTAGCATGTGACCCTAATTAGAAATTCCACATTAACTTCACATTTCGACTTGTGCCGATCCAATAATATCCCATTTGTACTCTGAGTGTGCTTTTATCGTGGCGGGAGAAAATATTCCTTCCGGTTGTTTAATTCCACAGCTTTATTTTTAAAATCATCCATGTGTCTTCTCTGTTATTGAATAAGTCAACAGACAATTGTATCATGAAATGCCTTTTGTGTCACAAATTATCCAGAAGGATGGTGAGAAGGTCCTTGCCCAATGCTTTATTAATGATACCAGATCATAAAAGAGGGGGAAATATGCTGACTCTGTCTCTTTTCTAATGTTGGGTGATAAAAATGCTACTTCAGGATCCAGAAGGTTAAGTTCTAATGTGTATTTTGAATAGTGTGTTGGAATAATTGCCTCATAAAGCAAAGCATTGCCCAGCCCGCTAATGGCCGCATACTGCAGGGCTCAGCAAAGACGACCAAGCTTACTGGAAAAAATGCTGTGCCTCAACTTTTGCAGCCTTTGCATGTGAAGTTAACTTTCCCCTCCCCTTGCTTTTCAAAAAGGTATAAAACCCATCACCCATCCTCCAGTTCAGACATGCCACTGTCTGACATGCAGGGGAGCTCATCTGCACAAAGGCTCCTTCTGTAAGCCCCGCCTCTTCCAACCCTCCTCACCACGTGATCACCTCCAGTGCTGGGCCTGATTCAGTCCTGTGTGACCCAGAGAATATGCTGGAAGTGACTCCCTGGGACTTCAGAGGCTAGTTCACAGATGACTTCTTGTTTCCTCCTGAGTATTCTGCACACTGAACCCCAGGGAAAAGGAGGGACTTTCTTATGTATGAGACTCATCTATGGCAGCCATGCTGTGAGGAAGCCCAAGACATAAATACGGGAAAGCTCCGACATGGGCAATGCCCAGGCTTCCCTCAGCCATTTCAGCCAACTAAATGCAGACATCAGGTGAGTGAGGTAAAAGGTGAGAAAGGCCACTTTGTATGCTTCACATTCACATCCTCTAAAACCCCACCCCCAATTAGCCTCTGTCACAACCACAGAAAATGCCAGATCCATCCATCTGGGCCCAGCCAGCAACAGGAGCAAAAGATGGCAGTGAGTTTTTTTTTTTTTTTTTAATATCAAAATGAGCAGTATTTTCACATGATACAATAGATAATGACAACAGATTTTTCCTCATGAAGTGAGGGGGCCAGTGAAGGAAACAGAAGGCAAAGAAAGTAAGGGGATGGAAGAGGAGGGGAGGAGAGGGGAGAGGAAAAAGAGGAAAGGGAAAGGGAAGGGGAAAGGGAGGGGAGGGGAGGGAAGAGAAGGATTGGAAAGGAAAGGAAGGAGGCTGTGAGTTCTAACTGCCTGTTTCTTTGCTTTCACAACTGTGCAGAGCAAAGAACCAGAACTGCCACCATTGGCCCTTGGATTTCAATTCTCGTCCCCTACTCTGTGTGTATCCATCAATGACTATGGTTGATATGGTCTCTTAAAGAAAGTATTTGAAGGCAGCTGAGCATGTGCCTCACCCTAGGTGACTGCAAGTGTTAACTAGGAGCAAAACAGTCCACTCATTCCCCTTGAGGCCAGTTTCAACCCTGCAGAAATTCAATACCAATAGACCACAGGTAGCATTTAATGAGGGAGATATGAATGGGAAATCTTTAGCAAGGTGATCTATAAACACTTTGTATCTACATCCTTAGAGTGTGACTATCCACATATTATGATTTAGACCTAAAAGTCTCCCTTGAACCCTTGTGTGTTCCGAGGTGAGCTTTTGGAAAGTGATTTGATCACAGAAGTGTTCCATAGCTGAATGTGTCATAGGAAGGAGGGACTGATCAGAAAAGGTGGGTGATTGAGGGCATGACCCGGAAGTGTTTATCTCCCTCCCTGGCTCCTCCTTTTGCTTTCTGCTTCCTGGTCCCCATGGCATGAGTGCCTTTCCTCCACCAGCATTGGGCCTTATTCTTCCTGCCTGGGGACCAGCCCACTGTGAACTGAACCTTTCCTCCTTAGGTGGTGGGTAGCTGGTATTTTGGCCCAGCAATGAGGAAAATGACTAAAATAGTACTTCAGAGTCCCTTCCTCCAACTCTCTCTCTCTTTCCAAAAACAAGATGAGACTTGGTCACGTGCACTTCACTCCAGCTCTTCTCTGACTTAGCAATTTGGCAGTCACATTTATGACCCTACACCCTGTCTCTACAGGTCTCCCTTCAGGTTGGCAGAACAAAGGGAGGGTAACAGCTTACTCTGAAAGGAGACCTCGTGCTCATGAAAGCATGCACGGGGGTAGGAAAGTGCTATTACTTTTCTCTCAGTGCTGTCACACGAGCAATAGAATGCACAGCCTATAAAACCAATGTCACAACCAGATGCTCACAGAGGAGGAAGAATGCCCTTTGGAAAACTGAGCAATGAATGAATGGATTCCATTTCCTGGGTACACACTGCGTCTGAGTGTGTTCATTTTAAGGACCATTATCTAGTGGAGTATAGATCAAAATTCTCATAAAACTAATTGATTAGTCTAAAAAGAGTGTTCATGCACATGTGTGTGCACGTGTGTGCATGTGTGTGTGTGTGTGTGTGTGTGTGTGTGTGTGTGTGTGTGTGTGTATAAATGGGAGGGGAAAGCATTAAAGGTGAGGGAAAATAATTTTATTGTTGACATCATGGTATGCCAGGAGATTTCCCCCATACTGAATTTCATCTTTAAACAGACTTCGAAGTTTGTGACACCTGCTCTGCCATCTTTGAACATGCCAGTTTTGGAGGATGGGTCAAAGATATAAAATTGGCAAGCAACAGAAAGTAGATTTGAAATTGTCCTCCGCTTCCAAATCTGCCCCCTCCACCAGGTCACACTTCAGTATCTCCTGAAGGACAGAGTCCAGCCCTCAGCCCTACACGCAAGGGTAGTCTTGGAAATCTTCACTTGTGAAATCTTCCCAAATCAATCAGACAGATGTAGAAGAAGCACCTTGGGCAAGTCATCCCTGCTTAGCTTCAATTTCTCCTTCTGCAAAATGAAGACTGTGAATGAGACTGTTCCTAAAGAGCCTGGTAGCTCTATACTTGGGATCATGGCTAACATGGAAAAAGGATAGATGAAGAAAAACAATGCTGGTAATGTGTGGTATTCCAACTATTACTCTTTTTATTGCAAAAAATAAATGTTTCAACAAAATTATGTTTTAAACTGAGTTTTCATCATGCTTGACAATTTATAGTCATGCAATTTAAAAAATGCCAATCATTAAATGCAAAAGAGTGACATATCTAAGCATGCCGGAACTGCTAATGGATGGGAGTATGTTATTGCAACTATAAATCAACTCCTCAGACCTTAAAATGCCATAAATAAGCAAGTCTCTGTGTCAAAATTGGCAAGATGACCAGAATCACTACGCTGATTTATTACATAGCACCTTCATAATCAACACGCTGTTGATCTGCCACTTTCTTTTCAAATAAATATGTGAATAACTTTTTGACATCAAAATAAATCATAGCTACTAGATCTGAACTATAACTTGCAAAATGCCAGCAGAGGTGAATGACACTTGGGGTGTGGCCTGTTATTTTGTGTTAAAGCCCCGTTGACAGAGACATTTTATTTCTTCCTTGTCGTTTGAGTAATAGGCACACTTGGCTCAATATCTTGTTTTGGCTTTTGAATAAAAACCCATCCATACAATAAGTAAAACAGATCTGTAAAATGTAAACACTCTTATACATAACACTTTATTCTTTCATCATAAGGAGGATGTGTTTAAGGAAAATACAGGTAGTTTTACACAAACAACCAGTCCTGACCACCAATGTACAAAAAAGTAAACTCAGTTATCAGAAACACTCTGTACTCTTAGGAATATTAGCTGCACTGGTTTGAAATCTAGATGTTCAAATCTGGATCTGAGTATATATTGACAGATCTGTAGATAATTATATATATATATGTATATATATATATATATATATACATATATATATACATATATATATATGGTATATACACATACATAGGTGTGTGTGTGTGTGTGTGTGTGTGTACACATGGTACCTTGGTTCACAAACTTAATTTGTTCCATAATAGTTCTGGAAAAAATGGCCACATTGATGTTCATGCAGGGAAGACAGCTGTGGTCATATTTTTTACCTGGTTCAGAGTTCACAAACAAAAACAAAATTTTGCTAAATGCTTATGTTTGAGAACTAACTTGTTTGCAAATGAAAGTGTGAACCAAGTGTGTGTGGGGACATGTGTGTATGCTTTTGAGTAAGAAAAGGATACAGAGCAAAAGGACAGAGAAAAAGGAGGAAAGTAACTAGTCAAATATCAAAAGCAAAGCCCAACTCTCTCAAGATAACGCCAGGAGAAGAGTCTAACAATTGGGATACTTTTGACAGAGGGTTGTGTGGGGCAAATCAGAACAACACAGAAGAACCTCATGGAGAGAATGGATGATGATCAATAAATTATATGAAATATGAGTTTCCAGTATGATTGAAAGTCAAATTTGGACCAGTAACTCTATTTTAAGCTCAATTTAAAATTATAACATTAGGTTGTAATCGGATCACAGAAAATAGAAGTGTATTGATGTATTGTGGATCTCATGAAAGAAACTGTCTTTAATACCTTTTTCAATGAGTGTTGAAAGACAGACTGAAGGCAGCAGTTTACAAATAATATACATATGTCTGAGTGTGTAAATGGCAGCTGCATAGAGAATGCTCCACCAGTTAAATATTACTGAATTATGAATTATGCCTTCTTGGATTTTTCTGAATCAGTATTCTTGATTTATAGTCTACATATTTGAATTTAAGATAGATTTTATCTGATTATAAAGGTCCTAGGGCAAGTAAGTCTGGAAACACTGAATACATATCAAGTTTAGCGTTGTGTAAAGGAATATATAATCACAGTAATTTTTTCAATTAAAAGAAATACATATGCCGCTTACTTTTTATACAGTGGAAGACCTTCAAAAACCACGTTAGCGTGTGTGGCTTCATTTCCCCATCTATATGATGGGAACAATATTTAGCATTCATCACCAGCCTAGTAGACAGGGCATCGCTTTCACAATGATACAATGAGTATCATCACAATGAGTTTCCAACAGGTATAAGTTCACTGCTTTGTCAAAAGTGGGCCTTCATCTTTTTTGTTTTAATCTTTATTGGTACATTACACATACACATCATGATTGTACTCCATAATGAGGATTTGTACCAGTATAAGACACAACTTAATTCTCATTTTTTCCCATAGCCCTACCCACCCCCCTATATACATAAAATTTGTTTCCTTTCTTTTTTGTTATAATCTCCTTCATCTTTTGCTGATATGTATGAAGAGAATGCTCTTCAGAAGTCTTCAGGATGAGGACGACTCTCTCTGAGCAATCTAGAGCAATCTAGTGAAGTGAAAACAGAGGCTCCATTCTTTCCCCTGAAAGAGGCTGATCAACAATCACACCATCACCAATGCCAGGCCAATTGGTGACATTGGGTCCACACACTACAGAGTACACAGAGGTAAAGGGAAAAACAGCACCAGCTCTGAGAAACAATGGAGAACGGCCATTTCAATACTGGCCATAATCATCTTTTCTGCCTATGGAATCTTCCATAGGCCGCCCCCTGGGCCAGAGAATTCATGGCCTCTCCACTTGAACGGAGGTGACCATTGAAGTATGTGAGTCACTAGATCTCTAAGTGGAAGTGATATCATATTTATGAAGTTGGGTTGTTCTGAAGTCACCATCAAGGAGTACAAAGTGGGCAGAAAAAAGGGGGAGACTTTAAGAGAGACCATAGCACCTGACCAGGTGTTCCAGTTCTTACTCTTTGTATCTTTCCAGCCCAGAAACAGGAATAACAATGTCTTGAAAGCCATCCAAGAAACATGCAACAGATTCAGATCAAGAACTATCTAGCTGAACTGATTCTATCACCAGATTCTTGCAAAAGACAAGATACATATCATACTGAAAGCCACTACGTTAGAGTATTTTTTTAGGGCAGCAGGAATCAATCACTGGAAATATCTCGATTTAATCATGCACAGTCACACCAGTCTGTAGCCCAGAATGGCGGAGGTGGCCCCTCAGTGAAAGTCTATTCTGCTTCAGGAACTCTCAGGTCATTTCACAATGGGGAAGAGACACAGC
Source organism: Petromus typicus (assembly GCA_004026965.1). NCBI lineage: Eukaryota > Metazoa > Chordata > Mammalia > Rodentia > Petromuridae > Petromus > Petromus typicus. The sequence continues at coordinate 22,395 of PVIR01005000.1, forward strand.
GCTGACATAAGTAATAGGGCCCCTGACATCAGATTGGCAGAGCCTTCCCACAGTGACACTAACAAGAAGCCACCTGACCACATGCCATGGTTCCATGACCCACACTTTTCATATAAATAGCAGCTCCCAGAGTCATTCTCCTACCACCACCCTCCTCCTACTGCCCTAAAATCAACCTGAACCTTTGCTCCTTCTTCAACACTGAGGAAGACTCCACTTCTTCACCAAACACAGCATCAAGATAGAAACTGTATTATCTTAGTGCTATGACCATCCTTCTGCTAACTTTCATATCGTTACTAAGCCAGGGGAATAATTGCCAAATGCACTTTCTATTTGTTCAGCTTCAATCCAATTTAAGTCATCAAACATTTATCCAATGTCTACTCTGTGCCAGGTACTGGGGACAGCAGATTGCTGAATCACTATCCTCATTCCCAGTGTCCATTTGGCACACAGTGAGTGGAGATGCGGGTAGACAGGGACACAGACACACAAACGCTTCTGGTTCAGTGAGGTGATGCCCAGGCATGTACGTGAGGCTGTGAGCCATAGACAGGTGTGTCTGCCTAGGAAAGGTGGGAACACAAGGAAGCTGAAGGAACGTGCTTTTGAAGGAAGAAAAGTTCAGTAGGCAAAAGAAATGAAAAGCAAGTTCTACCAAAGGTGGAAGGCAGGCCTGAGTACAACAAAACCCTGCAGAAGGAGTTAGAAAATTCTCATGTTATAAACTGATTTTCACTCATCCTTCTAAACTTAGGTGTTGAAAATCTAATGCCCGTTGCAACTGTCTGTTGGGAAGGCCTAGTAGGAGGCAGCTGGGGTTAAACAAGGTTGTAAGGATAGGGTGTAGGTCCAGTCTGACTGATATCCTTTGCAAAAGAAGAGGAGGTACTAGGAATTCACACATAGAGAGGAAAAGCCAACTAGGGTCACAGACAGAACATGCTTGTCTGAAAGTCAAGAGAGAAGCCTCAGAATAAATCAACCTTTCTCATACATTGGTCTTCAATTTCTAGACTCTAGAAGGGCAGGTGAGTAAGTTCTATGCATAAACCACTTTAGTCTATTGCATAAGTCTCCGGTATTTATTTTGTTATGCAGTCCAAGCAGTTGAGTACACTCAGAATAAGGAAAAGCCATTCACAGAAATTGTTTCCAGGAAGAAAGGGACAAAAGGTAAGGAAAAGCCAGGAGTAGTGGAGGATGCCTGTGAATCGCAGAACTCTGGGAGCTTAGGCAGGAGAAGTACAAGTTCAACTTGAGCCTGGACCACTTAATAACTTAGTGAGATTCTGTTTCAAAAAGAAAAAGGGCTGGAGATGTAGCTCACAATTATCACAATAAAGTGAATGATAACTGAAACCAAATGATATGTTCATCCTTCTTTATGGGTATGGGTTGTGAATCTGAACCAGCCTCTGAACCAGGCAAAGATGCTTCTTATAGCCTTGTTCTTGTGTTGTGGAATTTATCTTTTATGGTTTTTATGCTGAAACTCAGGCTTACAGAAGAAAGATATTGATTACATGTCATTATTCACATGAAAAATATCAATAATTACATTTCATAGTGGCAAGGAACCTTGACAGCAACTTGGTACTTACCATGTATTTTGCAAATCACATTCCACAGAGCTGAATTTCTTTCCTGCCCAGAATCCCTTTTTTGGGGAAACTATCTCAAACTATCCCATCTCATAGGAACTGTGCTTCGTGCATAGAAGTTGGATGGGGCAAATCACTCTTCCTGACTGGCAGTCAGGCTGAGGTGGGTTTCTGGATGTGTGCATGGCTCAGACAATGAATCAAAGACCTCTCAAGGATTTATGTAATGATCATCAACAGCAGTGGTTGTTCTAGACTTGAGGAGATTAGTTATCTGTTGCCTGGGAAATCAAATCTTTTTAATAGAGAGTCAAATGATAGAAAAGGGAATTTCTAACAAGATTAACCTCATCCATTTCTGTATCCATCCATCTAACCTTCCTATACATAAATATTTGTTTGGCTTAAAAAATATGTCTGTTCATTACTAGGGACAGGTGATTAGTCTGAAGATCACAGGAAATGCTGCTTAGATTTATTTTTAATTCTCTCGACAGGTTTATATCCAATGATAGGTTTTAACACAAGCAGCACCTCTGCCTTTTTCCTACAGTGTCACATCTACTCAGGCTTTGGTTTTGGTGTGATACAGGTGGCCAAACCTAGGGCCTCACACATACGGAGCAAGTGTGCTACCACTGAGCCACATCCTGTCATGTAGAACGTCTCTTATCAATTCCAGGAAGGAGGTAGAGGCCTCATTCCCAATGAAAGCAAGCAGAGTAGCTCTTTGCAATCAATCAAGATTGTTCCTCCAGAGAAAAGGCTTTTTGGCTTCTCTGCACTATGTCACCCTTTTCTTACACTTCACTGGACTCTTCTACCAGAACCCAAAACAAGGCAGTCCCCCAAATCCATAGTGAATATTAAAGAAAAAGGCATATGGACTTTAACGTTTGTTTCCATCACCTGGTTTCTCACTGAGAAAGCATGTTTGTGTTTAGTGTGGTCCGTTTCACGTCAAACTCCAGAAGGAGGGAATGAGATGGCAAACAACTCAGAGAGAAAATCAGCTAATAAAACATTTATAAACAGAGCTCGGAAATTAAAGCTCAGAGAAGAAATGTAGCTTGCCCAAGGTGATAATGACCAAGCAGAATTCCAATCCAGTTTTGACTGGTTCCAGGACCAGTTTTCATCCCACAAAAGACTGCTGCAAGGAAAAGCAGTAAGGATCTGGGGGCTTTCGTGTTCCTGGAGGATTCTTTTCATCTCACTTTCCCTTCTGCCTTATTTAAGTGTTTTCCTACATCCTTCTCAAGAACATATGTTCCCAGCCGGCTGAAATAAGGCCAGCTGAAGACAGAAGCTCCGTCTTCCATCTGTTCCTTCTCTCAGGGAACCCGTGATGAACATTCAAAGGGCTCAGGTTTCCGGCTTGTACTTAGGTGCCTTTATTGTCTTATTTTTCAAAGACTTTGACACCATACCCTACCAGTCTGAAGGGCAAGATGACTTTCAAATAAGGTGGAAAATACAAACTTGAAAAGAGATGGCCCATCATTTTGGCAATTCCTAAAATACAAGTCAGGAGTCATGAGTCAGGTCCAGAGTCATGAGCTCTACCTTTCACACACTAGCTAGCGACTGCTGGCTTATCCAGCCTGCACCACACACCAGAACTCCACAGATCACACCTCTTCAGAGCCTCTTAACTGTTCTCTAAATGGGCACTGCCATTATTTTCTTAGTTACAGAGGAGGAGCCTGAAGCAAAAACAAATGGAATCAACTGCTCAAAAACACCACGGCTAGGAAAAGTGAGAGGAAGAATTCAAATATAGACCAGATGGGTTCCCAAACACAAAACCAAAGGGTAACTTGCAAGGTTTTTGGAACCCAAAACTTGAATGGAAGTAAGAAGAAATGTTCTCCAAAAAAGCCTGAGATTTAGCTCAGTAGTTCTGGCATTTGCTTCACAAACACAAGGTCCCGAGTTCAATTCCCAGTACCACGTACCACAGTGCTGGGCATGGTGGTTCATGCCTGTAATCATAGCACTCAGGAGACTGAGGCAAGAGCATAGCTGTGAGTTTGAGGCTTTCCTGGGCTACAGATTGAGCTTAGGGCAGCCTGAACTATGAAGAGACCTGTCTCAAAAAAAAAAAAAAAAAACTAAAACAAAACAAAACAAAACAAAAACTATCAATAGGTAGTATAGGAAGTTAAGTAGGCTGCACAAGTCCATTATCTTACTAGTTGGCACTATGGGTAGGAATATCTCCTATCTAGATCGCAGAGAATAAGTATAAAATACTTGCTTTACAGAACATATTATGAGCGTGGGGCCATATCCAACCTGTTGACTGTTTTAGTAAAGAAAGTTTTACTGGAGCCTAGCCAAACCCATTAGCTATTGTCTGAGGGAGTTTCAGTGCTGCAATGGCACAGGTTAGAGTTGCCACACAGACTTCATGACCTGGAAATCCTAAAATATTGACTATATTTGATCCTTGAATGAAAAATATATGTCAAATTCTAATCTCAAGTTACCCCATCTCTGAGGCAAGGAAAGGTTTCAGTATTTCTATTTTACCCACGGGTGTTATCACGAAAGCTGCTCCAAATTTTGGCACCCTCAAGATGGCAGCTGTAGACAGAGGTATCATTGGCCATTTAATTCCAAAAGTTAACTCCAAAGTTATGCACTAGGGGCCCACAAGTTATAAGTTTGCTTTAGTGACTCTACAGTGTTTCTCAAAAATGTGCATTTGTGAGACATTTCCCGTCTTCAAAATCGAACCATCCAGCTTTTCTTTCAAAAGTAGAACAGCTGGCACCACTGGACTTTATTGGTGTGTGGCCACGTAGAAATAGAAACCATGGTCCTGATCAGTAGGTAGCCAGTTCCAACTGCATGTATTAACTGCTTGCCCTGGGTAAGCATCTTTGTTTGAGCTCCCTGGTGTACATATTATCATTGTCACAACATGGCTCACACAAAGACAGGTTACAATTGGGTGTCCGAGCCCATGTTGCTCATCACCTTTACTGAACAATGTTAGGCCACAGCCCTTTTTCTCACAGTCTTATTCCTATGTATATGTATTATACCCCCCACCCAGTGTGAGCCCAGTGAAGAAACTCTGGGTATAGGGCTGGACCTCTGCTTCGTCTTCACAAACTCTGAATAATGCATTAGAACCTGGGATGCAGAATACATTGATAAGAAGAAACGCTGTGATAAGACATGACCCTCATCACCCAGAGTAGCAAAGAGTAGTCAATACGGCAAGGAGGCCATTTCTCATCCTGTCTGCATTCTTATGGACAAGAGAGCTGACCCAGGACTCACCCTGCAACCAGCCATCACCAATCAACTGGGGCTGCCAACTGGGTTCTGACGCATCATATGCATCTAGTCCTCACATTTTCCTGCAGTTTGCATTAATGAGATACCTCCATAAGAGGAAACTGCATGGTAAGGTTTATCCCAATAGATAAGAGAGAAAGGTTACTTGGAAAACCATACTTTTAACCAAAGGAACAGTCTGGATTCCCACAAATTTAAGACTCAATGCATTTCTAGACCCTTATAAAACTGAAAGGTGGCCTATCACTTCTGGTCTTGTTAATCATTGTAACTAAGGCAATAAGAAAATCAGGGTACTGCAGGGGAGTAGCCAAGTCATGGTGTCTCCAGGAGACTCTGGCATGAGCTTCATCTACAGGTTTCAGGCACAGCGGAGTAAAGTGTTCTGCAGATATCTCACCTTCCAACTAAGAGTCATTCTTCTTGTACTTGGATTAGTCATTGACTGCGAGTTGTTATGTAACCTTCCAAGCACAGTAGCTGCCATTTTGCCTAAGGTGTGTCTCAGTAGAATCAATAGATGAGATGCACTGGTACCCAACAAGTAGAAACACTGGGTAACTGACAGACACAGCAACGAAGCTCCCTGAAGAAGACTTGGTCTGAAAATTGATGGCATTCATGGAGCTCACTTCCAGTTTCCATGATGAGTCATAGGTAAAAGCTTTAGGGAACCTGATTTCCTTCACTCAGCCATTCAATGTCTTCCAAAAGTGCATGATGATGTTGCATCTCCAGTGCGTGTGCTCCAGCATGCCTCAGAGCATTACTACCACATGTTACTTACCTAGTTTAATCTTCCTCACAACTTATCCATAGTCCCTGTTTTCCCTCAGGACTGACTTGAACACAACATGTAATAACCACCTGATCCATGTTGTGATTCTATCTGTCAGAAGTATTTAATTGGGGCCAGGGATTCAGCTCAGTGATTCTGGTGCCTGTCTTGTAAGCACAAGGACCTGGGTTCTATCCCCCGGTAACCACATACAATACTGAGCAAGGAGACTCATGCCCAGCAGCAACCAGTACCACATACCACAGTGCCAGGCATAGTGGCTCACATCTGTAATCCCTGCCTTCAAGAGGCAGAGGCAGGAGGAATGCTGCAATGTGAGTTTGAGGGTGAGCTAAGGGCCAGCCTGAACTTCAAAGTGAGACCCTGTCTCAAAAAACAAAACCAAAAAAAAAAAAAAAAAAAGAAGTCTTTAATCGGCTACCAGGCCCCAAAACTCCCCCAGTGTTTTCATCTCAGCCACCATTCGTCTTTCTCTTTATATTGTCAATGCTGCCTTTGTGCTTCCTCTGCATTCAAAACTCAATTCTACCTTTAAGAGTCTTTGTGAGTGCCGTCCTAACACTTTCACAGCAGCATACAGTAGTTGATAGTACCACGAAGAGATGGCATTGATCCCAGTCTGTTAGATACTCCCTACATGCTGTGCACATGGCTTTCTCAGCCTCTCCTCTCTTGGTAAAGTCACTATTTTCTCACTTCTACTAAACTGACTCCAATATGTCTATACACATGCATCTTTTATTATTGTTGGCTGTATCTCCATGAAAGATAAGCTCTACAGACAAATCTATTCTTACAACTCTTCAAAAGAATGTGTATGAGATATGATTAAGAATATATCTCCAAATTTCACAACTGCGTCTATTGAGTGCTTGGCAAAAATGATAATAATGATAATGATGATGATTTAGACTAATATAGTGATTTTAAATCTGAACAGAAAATCCTTAAACATATCATTTGAGTGGACAGAGGTATAAAAATGAAGGACAAGGGCTGGGGATTTAGTTCAGTGGTTTTGGCACCTGTCTTGCAAGCTCAAGGTCCCAGGTTCAACCCCCAGAAATAGCATACAACAATACCAGGCATGGAGACTCACACCCACCAGCAATCAGTACCACATAACACAGTGCCGGGCGTGGTGGCTCACACCTATAATGCCAGCCCTTGGGAGGGAGAGGCAGGAGGATTGCTGCAGTTTGAGGCTGAGCTCAGGGCCAGCCTGAACTACAAAGTGAGACCCTGTCTCAAAAAGAAGAAAATAAAACAAACCAAAAAAGAAAGACACGTGTAACTAAAGAGGTGAAGGGGAACTCTTGTTAGAATTTCAAGTTCACTGAAGGATGGAGACAAAGTCCTTCCAAAAATCCACCAGCACATTCCCTACACCGGGCAAGAAGAATCAATCAAATGTTTATGGAACAACTACATTATAAAAGGAATTTTAGGCAATTAAAATGAGCAGTTTTCCTAATTCTCACAAAACTGAAGTTTTACCTAGCTGATTGTCTGCCTGGGAGCCATATAAATTTTAAAACAAGCTGGCTCATTAGAACCTAGCTCTAGTTGATACCCTACCCTGAGGACTGTGTGCTACATCCTGCTCCCTGAACTATGGCAGGCCCAGTAATCAGCCATTTCTTAAAAGACAAGAACAACAACAACAACAACAAAAAACAAAAACAAAAACAAAACACAGGGATAAGAATCTAAAAAGGATTTGATTTTATATGTATCTGGGTAGACAGAGGGGGACTCTGCTGATATGTTTCCTGAAGGTTCTTAGTCCTTCCTCTCCAAAGCCCTGAAATACCAATAGGGCCTCTCCCCTACCTGCTCATTTAACCCTCTTTTAAATTTTTCACAGTGTATATATGCATGCACACACACACACACACACACACACACACACACACACACACAATCCACACATATGCAACACAACTATACATAAAAATATTACATACAAAAATAGGTACACCTGCAAAAGAACATATACAAGCACACGCACAAATACACATGAACACATGATGCACACTGTCTGGGTCCCCGAATATCCAACTATGAGTCCTTGCCAAGAAAATAATTGAATTTAGATCAATTTCATTCAAGGTTGAAAGAGTTACTCTTCTCATCAATGTTTACCCGAATAGTCACTACCATCACCTAGCCATCAGTTCTTGCTGTGCGGGCAGAGCAAAGAATACAGATGCTTTAACTCCTCCCAAGTTTGTTAAGTTTCTGCACTTGTGTTGAGGGAAACAAGCATTGTAATGAGAGCTTTTCCTTCCAGATATTCATATCACTAAGCAACTCACAGGAGCTCTGCCTACCTGGGCAGCTACAGAAACTCAATGCTCAAGCCCCTCCCAATGCCAGAGAGAACGTACCCATGCCTCTCTTCTAAAATATGGCATTTCTAAATGATGCCAACTTTAAATACTACTCATATCATTTCTACTGTCGTGTTTCAATAGGAGACTTGATTACGTATTTATGGAGTAGAATTCCATAATAGTGAATTACCAGGATCCTTTATATTTATGTTCCATCCATAAGATGCACTCTTAATGAGAAACCTTTGAAATCTGGCTTAAATTAAATATTTTTCTCATGAAACTTGTATTTCAGTAGACAAGAGGCCCTGGTTCTAATTTCAATTATCTATTTAAAAAATGAAACAACAAAATAAAGCTGCTAAATTTTACTGGGTTATGTTTCCTGTAGAAGTAAGACAGCAGAAAAAAGAATTCTAACATCAGTGTTCTAGAGCTCATTACATGTCAAAGTAGATCTCTTAGAAAATCACCGTAACAGGTACAGCATATACTGAGATGAAATATCCACTCTGTTTGTACTGCCCTTCAACTCAGCATGTCCAACTAGAAACAATCGAACTAAGTATCTCACAAAAATTTGAAACAATTTTGCAAGAAAAAGAAACAAATAATGAGGCTCTAATAATGCCAGAGTTTAGTGATGGTAGTCTGGTAGTCTGGTTATTATGGCTGAGATGTAGAGATTTCAGGTACTACTTACAATGATGGGATGATGGCAAAAACAGGAAAAATACCAACAGTCATAATAGGAAAATTTGTATTTTCTGACCACGCACTATGTCTAAACAGTTTCATTCATTTATCCTAAAGCATACTGCTTTAGATTCTATTTTCATTTCCATTTTACTTGTCAGGGTACCAACAACTAGGAAGGTGAAAAAGACCCCCGGAATCAGAGGTGGTCCTGTTTTTGTGTTATCTGTTTCAGAAAAGGAAAGAAGTGTATTATCTTTTCACAGATTGTGTATAACCCTCCTTCTCTCCAGGATTCTTTCTAGAAATCTCTATAAGCCACAGGAAATTAAATGAAATAATATAGCAAACAAACATAGTGTTCAGGGAAAGAGAGTACCCCAAAGGAGGCCAGGAAGGTAGATGTTGAGGCAGGGAATAAACTACTGGACGTTGCATGCCTAAAAATATCTCCTCAGACTTCACAACTGAATCTATTGAGTGCTTGATAAAAATGATAATAATGATAATGATGATGATTTAGAGTAACATAGTGATTTTAAATCTGAACAGAAAAGCCTTAAACATAACATCTGAGTGGACAGAGGGATGCTACATTTGCTCTACACTGTAGGATATTTCCAACAGGTACTATTGGAGTACTGTGGTGAGTAAGACTAAGCAATCATCAAAGTTATATTCAGGCTGAAAAAAGAAGGTAAAATCATCTATTAGTTATGTCTGCTATGAGCGCATGGAAACACACATAACTGCAGACTACATTGACTGCTCGTGGTGACTGAGAGGTAGAAGCTATCAGATATTACTTCTACTTTACAATTTAAAAAGACCTTTGAACTCAAAGAAATAAAATGTCTTATTTGTGGAGTTAGCATAAAGCATGGAGAAGTGACAGATGGTAAAGTTCCTGAACCAGCACTCTTTTTTTTGCCTCTTATAACTTCAGACTGCAAGAGCAAATTCTATGGAACCTGCCTATAATTTTAAAAGACAGATTTGGGTACTTTTACATTTTTCTGTGGAAGTTTTAGTCCTCAAAGAGTAGAGTCTGGATACAAAAGGTGGTTAACTGCTCAGTCTTAATAGGTCAATTATAATCTGTGAATTGACTTAAAAAGACCTGGGTATATATTGAAGTGGAGGATCTCCCAAAGTCCATGTGTTATAGATTTGGGCACCAGACTATAGTACTTCTCGAGGTGGTAGAATCTTTAAGAAGTGGGGTCTTCTTGGAAGAAAATAGGTCATTAGGGATGTGTCCAGGAAGAGAATACTGGGACCTTGGCTCATTTCTGTCCCTCTTTATTTACATCCTCTTATGAAATGAACAGGCCTTTTCTTGCATATGATCTTGGTATCCTGTGCAATGTTGCCAGAGGCTCAAAGCAACTGGGTGTAGCAACCATGAAATGAAACCATAAAGCAACATGAACCCTTCTTCCATTTATGTTGCTTGTCTTAGGTATTTTGTCACAGTCATGTAGAACTGTCTAGCATAGAGGTAAATATGAATAGTCCAGTCACCACTCATATAAACAGTTATCTCCAGTCAACTCAGAATCTGCCATCATTAATCTCCAGGGAGGGCTGGGGATTTAGATCAGTGGCACTGCATCTGCCTGGCAAGTGCAAGATCCTGAATTTGATTCCCCATACCACAAGCAAACAAACAAACAAAACAATAAAACCTAGAATTAATCTCCATGTAAAGATGCCATGTGTTTGGGATTATTTCAAACACATTGATACTTTGAAATAGGGGACAAGCTCAGTCATTTTGATGAGCTTTGATTTTATATATATGTATATATCTGCAAAGATAAATCACACACAGTCTGCACAAACTTGCTTGTTGCCACATTTTGATTGGGAGTCCATATAGCATGTTCATGATGTGTAACCATCACATGGAAGTTTAGGTAAGAATGATGCAGATATTTGCAACTTACTTGGTACTTCTAGGACCATTAGCTTATCCAGAGAATGATGGTACATATGCCATGCTATGAAAGCAAGTCTATAAACTTTTAAAAACCCAAGTATTTTGAGATACTTATATTTGGATTCCTTTTGAAGGTATTTGAACATAATTGCTTCATACAGATTAAGTGAGCAGAAACTAAGGAATATGAATATCACATTAGCCAGCTCTCCTTTCCACTGAGAAATGAAAAGTCAACACTTCCAAATCTCTAAAAAAGGAAAGATCATATTAATGAGGCCATCCTACTGGAAGTCATTTATACATTTTATAGCATCTACAGCTAAATTAGTTGGCCAAATGCATCTTCATAAAATCCCCATGTCAGAATCCCTAACTTTGGAAAGAACATATTAAGACATTGACAAAAGAACTGGTCTACTACAAAATAATTTAGAGTGAGAATTGGTTGGGGAGAGGGTGGTAAATGAGGTTAAAAAAGCAGAGTGAACACGAACTATTGTTGAATTTACATGACAGACATATGGGGATTCATTACACGGTTCTCTCGAGCACTTTTACACATACATTGGGACTCTTTCAGAATAAAAGTTGGTGTGATAGTTGATCTTGACTGTCCAGTTGATTAGCTTAGGAACCACTCAGGAGCTGAGTAAAGCACATTTTTGGTGTGCTTGGGTAGGTCAAAGGGATGTGGCATTAGGGACCCTGTCTGACCTCTTCCTCTCTGGCTTTTTCCAACTCTTTGCTTTCTTGACTGCTACAACTTCAGCTTTCCTCTTCTACTATGATGCTTTCCCCTCAGAGTCAGTCACCCATGGACTGAAACCCCAAAAACCATGAGCCAAAGCAGACCTTTTATCTTTTAAGATGTGTGTGTGTTAAATATTTGGTCACATGAATGAAAAGCTGACTGATTCAGTTAGTGAAAGCATCTCTGTTTGAAATAATATTGAAAAAGTTACATTATTGGTAGCTGGCCCTGGAAAATTGCAGACAGCAGTTTTAAAAACTCTTCCAAGATACTACATTTTTAAAGAGGCAACGTTTCTGTCCAAATTATTTATCAAAATAGCATGGAGGTAAAAATCTGGAATTTTCCAAACTC
>PVIR01005000.1:34294-75083 GCA_004026965.1 Petromus typicus
CCCACCCTACCACCCCCCCATATATATAAAATTTGTTTCCTTACTTTTTTGTTACAATCTCAACATTGTCCCCTTTCATCTTATTTTACATTGAGCATTTTCTATTTCACAATATATAACATACAATGCTAGGACTCATTTACATCTTCATTTTCTCATACCAGAGAAAAGATGCGATATGTATCTATCTGTGACCTATAAACTCATATTTTCTTATACGTGAATGAGATTTAGTATTATCTTCTTCAAACCTTAGTTTCTGGATCTGTGAAATGGGCCTGCTAACAACATTCATTGTGCTACTGTACTTATTTTATATGCATGACAAGTGCTTGAGGTTACAAGTAGCAAGGTCAAAACACGTGGCTCTTAAGATCATCCCCAAAGCAGTTTATGTTGCTGGGTACATAGTAGGGAATCAATCAGTCAATGGTGGATGAAGGAAGAAAGTAATGATCACAGGAGGGACACTTATAAAATATATCCAATTAAGTCTTATAAAATATATCCAATTAAGTCTTATCTAAATTTTACAAAAGCACCAAAAAAGTTCTTGTTTATCTTCTCCTGTGCCTATGCTTGTTGAGAGTCAGTTCAACAACTTGGTAATTAAAACAAATATCTTGTATTTCCAACAAACTTAGCAGCATAAAATAGAAGGCAATTACTCAACTCTGATTTAGGTTTAATATGCAGCATGCCTTAATTTATTCTAATTTAATATTCAAAGGAATATCCTTAAGGTAATATCTTTCTGCAGCTCACAATGACTGCAACACACCGAATTAAGACTAGCATCCATCAAGTGCACAAGAGCCGAACACTCCCTCCCCCACCCGAGCAGAAAGCAAACCTAAGATCTAAGGAAATGCCAGGAGTCAGCTTGATACAGGGGAAAAAAAAACCCTTGTGCATTGAAAAGATACCCTCTTGCCTTTATGCAAACTTAGCTCATTAACCCCAAGATATGCAATCAGTTCCTGAGTCTAAGCAAAGCAGACATATTTACACATCAGCACAGATTGGTCCCCAGTCATATGAACCCAAGGGTTCCATTAGCAGCTGATGCACAGACTAACATCTCTTCTGCCTATGAGTTAGACCAGAGATATCTTGGCCTGGAGACTCCTGCAGACTCTTACAGCATGCCTTAGAGACAAGTCCAATTGCCAATCCACCTAACCTTCATGAAGCAGTTTTCCATCCTTCAGACTAAGGCAAGGAGCATATCTCTCTTAGCTGCCAATTTGATTCTCAGGGCTGTTAATTAACCTTTGAATGAGGCAGGTTAAATTTAGGAATAAGATGTCAGCAAAGTGTGTGTGTGTGTGTGTGTGTGTGTGTGTGTGTGTGTGTGTGTGTGTGTGTGTAGAGGCACACTAGGGAAGCTGTGCATTTCCAAGTATACAAGGATGGTAGATGATTACACTGATTGCAAATATTATCAAATACATGAATTATCTGTTGCTGTGAGACAAATTACTGCAATACTGAGTGGCTTAAGACAACAATAATCATTTATCATCTCATGAGAAAATTGAGTGAGAGAGTGTATTTCCTTCTTCTGAGCTCATCTTGGAAGACACTCAGTATTGTTTCTGCTACATTCTAGTCATAGGGAAAAGAATCAGGCTCTACCTTTTAAAGGGGAAAGTGCCAGACAGTTTGAATTCACCATTCTGAATATTTACTGTACACCAGGAACCACAATATATCTTTTCATTCCTACCACAGATCTTTGGCTAGGTATGATTATTATTAGGTATTATTATTATTACTTTCATTTAATGAGAGAGGTGGGTAAGGTATGTAGACTCCTCAGAGTTAGCTGGGTTACTCGCTGGCTGAGTTTAGACGTGCTGTGTTTTACACAAACCTTCCACATGACACTCAGGTTATGATTGCCTCCTTCTTGAACATCTCCTACTGTCCAGAGCTAAGAAGTGACAAGCTGGTGATTCCCAAATCTCTCCTCATTGCTTCCTGTCCTAATCAATCTCAAGAACACCAGCACCAGCCCTGAGAAGGGAGTTGTCTCCACAGTGAGTCAAGTCAACACAGTACAATTCCAGGCAAGATGCCTGGAGCCCTGTGAGTTTACCAAGCACCTGGCACTGGGCCCAGGTGCATTATGAGAAGCATTTGTTTCATTGGAAACCTGAGAAGATCCTGTCTCACTGTGTATGACAGAAAAGCATCACCAAAGGCTTCTGTGCTGCACTGTCAGGTGCTAGCACTCACTGACCTCCTGAGAGGAATCTCATCCCAAGTACCAGACTGTTCCCTCCTGAGTCACCCAGCTGTCCATCTTGTGGGACGGTCTGGGCTCTAGCAATGACCACACTGGTTTTTTCAGCACCATCTTATTTTTTCAGGCATGCAAACTCCATCATTATGTTAGTGTTGTGCTTTTATTTTCACACACACACACACACACACACACACACACGTACGTCAAAATTATTTACTTCTTGCCATGAAGGGACATAAATGCTGCACATAGGTCTGGGACCTAGAAGATGGATACTTATAGGGAAGGGGTTCTGATTGTGCAGTTTGCTCCATTCTGTTTTTCAGTCCTTGTGAGTTCAATTTAATTTCCCTTATTGCCAGTGGTTTTTTCCTTTTGCTGTGTTTCTTAGCCCCTGGGTCCTCCCTCAGATACCTGCTTGGCTCTCCAGCTTCCCCCCAGCCCCTGAGTAAATGCCCACACAGAAGAGAGGGTGTTTGGAGGCCTTTGTCCTAGGGCAGCATGTTCTCATGTAGTATTCCCTGTGTCCTCACCAGACCGAGCTGTTCTCTTCTTCCTTTTCTCAGCTCCTTCTTCAGGTGTGTGCTTCTCTCCTATCTTCCTGTTTATACACAACAAATCTTTGAATGTAGGGAATTAGCTGTGCTTCTTAAAATTTTCATTTTAAGTTCCATTTTACACAGTGAAGATGAGTGGCCCAATGCTTAGAAAAAAACAATAATTTTATTGAATAGAAACTTTATTTCTAAATGCAGCTTTTTCTAATATTCTATGGTATAAATATACCACAGTTTTAGGGGTCTCCCTTACCACACAGGTTTAGGTTTATTTCTGTGAGTTACTAGGAGTCACATTTCTATGGAGTGTTAGGTGGAACCTGCCTGAGAACCATTTGGCTTAGTCAGTGGACAGTCTCTGCAGGGTGCACTCCCACAAGCAGACTTGCAAAGTCCATGAAAAATAACTCCCTTTAAAGACTGGGAACACAACATCAATTATCTTATTAAAGAGCTTTACCTACGGGAGTATAGGAAAGGCTGCCCTCAAGTACATTGCTTGACATGCTGCCTCTTTGAGTGGCCTATAAAAAAAACCTCCACAAATGTTGGCCTCTTGTCCTTCCCTCTAGCTCTCATACCTCTCTCCTTCCTAAAGCAGAGCACAGGGATTTCTCTAAACTCTCCCTATATTTGGAAAGGCAGTGTCTTCAGAAAAGTAGCACACAGAAGTTAGAGTTGATGCTATACCAAAGTCTAGGCACACTTTGTCCCAACATTGTCTATTTCTGAAGCCTATTCATGTCCTCGAAAAATCAATTACTCTTCTTCTAAAATTTTGGAAGTCTCTCCTTGTGAAGACAGTATTTAAGCTTCAGTCATCTGGTTCATCCACAGGTTCCACACTTTGTCTCCACTGTACCTGTATACTAATACTATCACATGATTTTTCTCTAATAATTTGTCCATCATCAGTTTGTTTTAACAACCCAGATAATTGAACTTCAAAAACACAGGAAGTTCGGGGCCGGGGAGTTAGCTCAGTGGTTCCGGCGCCTGTCTTGCAAGCGCAAGAGCCCGGGTTCGATTCCCCGGTAACCACATACCATACTGGGTGTGGAGACTCATGCCCAGCAGCAACCAGTACCACATACCACAGTGCCGGGCATGGTGGCTCACGCCTGTAATCCCAGCACTCGGGAGGCAGAGGCAGGAGGATTGCTGTGATGTGAGTTTGAGGGTGAGCTCAGGGCCAGCCTGAACCACAAAGCGAGACCCTGTCTCAAAAAACAAAAAAAACAAAACAAAACAAAACAAAAAAAACATAGGAAGTTCCTTTCAGCCCTACACACTAAAGCAAACAACCCAGACAACCTTACAATAGTACCAAACCCTCTTCCTTAACATACGCTGTACTGTCTTTGCAGTTTTTAGCTCAAAGAGAGAGATTTTTAAAAAAACTGTTGAGAGGCTCAGAGCTCAGAGCCATCCTGCTTAAAGTCGAAGGTTCTGCTGGCTACTTCTGCTACCTGTCTTCAGGTGGATTTGCTTCCAAATGAGTCACTGGAAGGGCAGACAAATTAGCTACCAGGGAAGAGAAGGAGCCCTGAGCTCCTCCTCGAGTGCATCTGCCTACACACTGCATGACATCCGGCCACCTGCCATCTTTCTTTGGGAACAGCACAGGAAACCACAGTGGCGTCCCAACATCTCTCAAGTTCTGCTAATTGCTCTTATTTGACAGTATAATTTGAACTGTGTAAAATATATGTGCAACATAAAATTAACACTATCTTCAGACACTAAGTATATTCACATTGGTGTGAAACTGTTGCCATTATTTATCTCCAGAAAATTTTCACCTTGCAAAACTGTTTCTCTGTACTAATTAAAAACTAACTCCCATTTCTTCTTCCTTCAACTTGGAGAAATCACGCATCTATTTCATTTATATGACTCTTACTATCCTTGGTATATTCTATGTGGAAAGCCATACAGCAGTTCTCTTTTTTGTGAATGACTTATTTCTCTTAGCATAATGTCTTGAAAATGCATCCATGCTGTTATATGTCAGAGTTTCCTCCCTTGCTAAATTTAAGTGGTATGATACAAACATATGGTAAATTTTTAGATTAAAATATTTTACAGAAAAAGACACACACATGAATCCCATGCACACCATGCCCCTTCACTTCAAACACATTTATCCCGTCACTTTGGTCTTCTTTTTTTTTTTTGAGACCCACACTCAGCATTGTTGTATGTGGTTACTGGGGATCAAACCAGGGGCCTTGCACCTGCAAGGCAGGCGTCAGAACCACTGAGCTAAATTCCCAGCCCACTCTGATCATTTTATGAAGCAGTTCTGGAAGTCCTCTTTTCTGAGTGTCTTTAGCTGTGCTCTCATAACTACCTCAATGTCCTGAATTGATTCCAAACCTTTACCTTGAATGGTCATTTTTTTTTTTTTTTAGGTTTTTTGAGACAGGGTCTCGCTTTTTGTGGTTCAGGCTGGCCCTGAGCTCAGCCTCAAACTCACATCACAATCCTCCTGCCTCTGCCTCCCGAGTGCTGGGATTACAGGCGTGAGCCACCACGCCCGGCACTGTGGTATGTGGTACGTGGTACTGGTTGCTGCTGGGTGTGGGTCTCCACACCCAGTATTGTTATGTGGTTACCGGGGAATCGAACCCGGGCCCTTGCGCTTGCAAGACAGGCGCTGGAACCACTGAGCTAACTCCCCGGCCCTTGAATGGTCATTTTGACTTTGGGAAATAACCAGAAGTTTCATGATACAGTTATAGTAGGAAGACGGATGAGAGATGAGAATACACAGGAAAGCTTTTATTTGACAAGAAATTTCCATAAATGCTGTCAATTATTTCAGGAAATGAAGTTAGTCACTAAATAACCCTAAGACAAGAGGACTTCCAGAGCGCTTCCGATGGCAATAAGAATAATGGGATAAATATCTGCAAAGTGCAAAGGAATACTGTGAGGGGATTAAAGACAATGTGTGCGCTTTACGGTGATATTTTAAATTCTTTTGTTTAAACATGTACGTTGTATTTTGAGGCGGGTGATCCCCAGATACTGCCCACATTTTTAAATCCATCTTTCCTTTGATGGACACTTGGGCTGCTTCTATGCTATTGGAAGTATTGCTGCCAGGAATGTGGGTGTACAAAACTTATCAGAGATTTTGCTTTAATTCTCTTTGGTAGTATCCATATACTTAGACACACAATCAGTGGGTCACATGTTAATTGAGCATTTTTGAAGAGCCGCCATATTGTTTTCCAGTCATATCAGCACCTTTGTATATTCTCACCACCAGTAGGATTTCAGTCTTTCCACAGCTTCAGCAACATTTGTTTTCATTTTTCTGAGCATCTGTTTGTAATACATCCTAAGTACATTCTTCACAAGGATCTGGTACATATGTATGTTTCATCTTGATCTTCTTTACTTTCCCTTTTCCTCCTGGCTGTCCTACCTCCCTTCAACACCAAATCTCATCACCTACACAAGATCTACTTCCCTATTTCCTATAAATTATTTTTTATTTTGCTATTAAAAATTATTTACAGTTTCAGTTTCTGATCAAGACCATCCACGTGCTATCTAACCTTCCATGTCTGATTTATTTTACTTAGCATCATAGCTACCACATGTGTGTCAAGTGATATCTCATGATGGTCTTGATTTGCAATGCCTAGATAAGTAACAATTTACACAGTTTTGAAGAGAAATCTACTCAAATTCTTTGCCCATTTTTGACTCGGGCTGCCTTTCTGCTGCCGAGTTTTAGGATTTCTCTACATGCTCTTAGTACGTGTCCCATGGCAGCCGCATGGTAATCTCTCTTTCCTTCTCTTTATCTCCCAGCACAGGCTAGGAAGCCGACTTGGAGCCTGTCTTTACTCAAGAGCTGGCGGTGGTTTTGGAGCTTTGGAAAAGAGAAGCAAGGTGACGCTGCTGAGGGAAGAGAGGGCCCAATCTATCTTCCCCTGTTCCTTCCTGGACAGGTTGGCAAGAATTACTGATTCTCAAAAACAAGGGGCCAGAAACACACAGTGGGCTTTTTCCTTCCATGAATTTTCTATTCCCCATAATAAAGGCTAAAGCGGCATTTTAAAAATGTAGGTCAGGATGAAAAGAGATTTAACTTTTAATGTTTGAATTAAAACAGCACAAGCAACTTCTTTGAATACAATAAAAAATAAGCTACAGGATATTCCCTGAAACAATCATTTCTAACTATTTTCCTCTGCATTTCATAAATAATAAATGTGTTAAAAAATAACCCCATAGTAACACATTCTCTAATATACTAGTTATGCAAGCTGGATATAACTCTAAGAATCCCTAAATGTGAGAAAAATTGAATTTGGTGGGTCTTTTTTTAAGCTAAAAATTAAATTTCCCCGGCCCCATGCAGACCTTTTCCCTCACAGCTATAGTTATAACTGGATTTTTAGGCCTCCTGAAAACATTGTGGTTTGCAATAAAGCAAAACACTATGTCAAAAAGTGCTTAGAATACAGAAAAGCACGCTCATGATATACACCAGAGGGCCGCTGCTTACCTGGCGGAGGAATCTGTAGTGCTGTAGATCTTACCTTGACAACTGCAGCTAGCACTGGGATTCTGACCTCACCTGTATGCTTATAACAAATTAAAAACACGAGCTAAATCCCTCTCAAAGTTACTAAAGAGGTAGAATTCCTGAGCTTTCGATCCCTAACACGACCCTCTAGTCCTTTTTTTCGCTCCCTGATGAAGGTTAAGAGCCATGAAACCCACACTTGGCTTTGGAGCGTGGGATACCTGTGCTCTGAAGGAAGCAGGGATCCAGGACAAGAAGTGTGTTTACAAAAGTATTGAAAAGCTGCAATGTCGGCCCGTGAATAAAACACTAGACTGGGGACTGGGCAAGCAGGTGGCTTTCTGGCAATCTCTGAACTGAAGATCTCCTGTGCGCTCACTGGGAGCTCATGCGTGCATATGCCCGAATGCCCCAGAATCGCGAGCAGCTCCACTTGCCAGCCACAGGAGATGACAGCTGCTTCGGAGACTGGCTGCCCACATTTGTGACAACTGACACTCTCCTGGGCTCTGTCTCTATATTTCTGTTGTAATGATGGTGATGGTGGTGGTTTAAAGGGGCTGATTTTGTCCATGTTAATTCTTCTGGTGCTTCTGTTCCTCCTGTGTGTGTACGTATGTTTTCATTGCGAAAAAAGCAGATAATTTGGATCAACGAAACAACATGCCCACATGTGCATACACACACACACACACACACACACACACACACACACACACTCCATAATTAACTGACACTCCTTTTACAATTTTGCTTCCCAGTCTGACCTATGTGTCCTTGTCAACTGAGGGTTATTTTTGAAGAGTCCCACATGAACGCAACTGTGGGAGATACTGGGTAACTGTCCGACACATCACTGACCCTGAGGAATTTATAATCTCTGTGGGCAGCAAGGTTACCGCCGACTAAACGACAGAGAAAGATAAGAGAGTGCATAATTAACACACCGAGGCGCACTTGCTTCTGAGCTTCAGTCTCTCCTCTCAAGCGTGTCCTGAGCTCCAAGCTGCCCACTCACCTTCCATTATCCTGTCCAACCTCTGCTCTCAGAGGGCCATTTGCCAGCCTCAGAAAGCAGCTGGAGACTCACAGGTGCAAGGAAGAGAAAGGTGTGTGGGTTCAGGAAGTGGAGAGTTAAAATGAGTGGGTAGTGGATTAGTCAGTGCTTGAAAAGCTGGCTAAGTCTCTGGGGGAGGGAGAATGGAACAACTACATTCCTGCATCAACCGAAATAGCTGCGGGTGAGCACACCCTGGGGAATACCTGTGAGGAGAACTCACAGGCATCTAAATGGAAATGAAAACAAAAAGAACCATATGGGTTTTTATTTATTTATCTGTTTATTTTATTTTGTATCTGCAAGGGACAGAAAGATTTCCACTGAAAAGCTCCTTTTAAGAATGGCAAGGGGCCCCCGAGAAGCATTTACACAGTGACACCTGGAGACATATATCTTCTTGGACTAGTTTTTAAAAGGAAGAAGAGCTAAGTGGTGTCGCTACCTTCAGGATGTACAGATGTTCGGCACCTTCAGGACAAATGGAAGCCCTGGTTCACTGGGAGAGAAGATAGCCTGACCCTCAGATGACCTATCTCATTTCCCTACATTCCTCCATGGCCAGTATCCATCAGGCTATTGATGACATCACCAACTCCAACCACCTGCTGAACCGCACATCCACAATGGAGCTGGGGACATCCTGCCACACTGTCTGTGTGAATCTCAACCAAAACCCTCCATACATGGGATCCTTTAACGCCAACTGGAGAGGTCTACAAGTTGCGACATTTCCTCAGGACTATGAACTTTTAAAGGATGACTTTAGGTTATTTATACAAAAAATAAAGAAACAGAAAATAGGACAGAATTACTAGGAGAAATAAAATGCAGACGGTTGCACTGCCCTATTAAGAATTCTCCAAAGATAATTTCACTGGGATTATTTTATCCCTGTTTCCAACAAACTACGCCTCATTGGGTCATTTCCCATTCTTTTCTTAGCTGTTTCCATTTACATATTTAATCTCAAGCTTGACATATTTACTGTCAAATGGTCGGTCAAATGTCTAGCTTTGAACACATCCTAGCCTCTAAATTAAAGCTCTACTATTTATTGGGTGCCTAGGTAAAACCAGCAACTGTTCTTACCACTGGAGATTGGCAGTGCTTTAACCCAAAGCCTTGCTCTCATGAAGCTTCCATTCTACCATGGACAGAAGAGAGACTGAGAAAGGAAATAAGTTACTATGTATTCTGCTAGGTGACAAGTGATTTGGAACAAATTAACACAGGAGAGGAGGTGGACAGTGAAATATGTACCCTCCTCAGGTCCAGCCAGAGTTAGGTGCTGGTACTGCACTGCTTTGTAAGTGTGGAGACAGGAGTTCATACAGGTTAAGTCTCTTGCCTAATGTGTTTTTGCTAATAGATGGTGGAAACTTTATTTGAATCTGGAGCAGGATGCTGAGCTCCTAGGCTGTGAACCCCAGCTGAATGTATTTTCCTGGGGCCCTACTGTTCATAAATCCTGCAAAGAGGAGAAAGGTAGAGCATATGCTGTTCACACACACCTGCTGCCTTACTCTGCATCCTTCTCCTCATGGATCCACCCCGGGGATGCACAGCAGACAGCACCTTTGGGACACCAGACCTTCTAGCAGTCAGTTACACTGGGTCAAGCAGAGTGCAGACTCACCACTGTGGGAAGAAGTGGGGAGAGAATAGCGTATTGATTTTGAGGCTCATCTTGGATGAGCTGCTTTCTCGTCTTCTGAGTTTGAGAAGTCACTTTGCCTCCCTGCCTTCCAGGCCTGGGATAATAATAATATGTTTTCTAATAGACCAGAGCACTGTGCTGTCTATAATTTGCTTATAAAATGCTGATAGACTTATAAGGAACTTGTTTATTTAACTTTCCTTCATTCCTCTGATCTGGGTACAGGGGTTTAGCCATGAGAATCAACTAGCATGAAATGGAAATGGTAGCTCTTCTGGAACTTTGTTACATGTTATACACAACTGACAACAGCAAAACACAGGCTTCTTGATCTGCTTTGACACACAATCAGTCTCCAGGTAGCAGGGCAGCTACTGGATGATGTTGCTACTGTCTTGGACAACTTTTGGATATTTGGAACACTGGATGGTCAGAGGTTTAAAATATAGCCTAAGTATAGAAAGCACAGCCTTAGTTGACCTAACACACTCACCCAGCCTATAGTGACTGTACCACTCACATTCATCAGTCAGAAACTAAAAGAATTGTGATGAACCATTTATTCTTTGAAAAACAAGCCAACTCTCTCCTGGCAATAAAAACAAAAACACAGGACAATGAAGGGTGATAATTGTGGAAAAATACTGCTGGGAACATAAACAGGAAGACTGGCAAGCACCCCAGACCTAAGGATGAGGCGGAACTGTCTGTGTGTGCCCACTGCAGACAGCACTGAGGCAGCTACTACCGACTGACCAGGTACCAGGCTGCAGTCAGTGTGCACAGAGCAGTACCCGGGGACACGGGTCACCACCAAACACATTGAGCCAAGGACTGATGTTTTGTAATCTCCAGACCAGTTAAATATCTGTCAGTGCAGGGCAGTCTGTTCCAGCACCCTGACACTACCACCTCAGCAAGAAACATACCCTGGAGGCTCCATTTACATCCAGCTCTATGGATCAGGGTTTCTTGGAGTTGGCCAGAGCACAGCCTGTGTGGGGACAGGTGCCCACCCTGAAATCAGAGCACTGATTAACCTGGACAAGAATGAAAGCTTCTGGTTAATAACAAAAGTTCAGCTCATTACTAAGTGTGAGGCACTGTGCTAAGAGCTTTATGCATACTGTAGTTCAGACAATATTGCAGTGATGTGTAGACTTTAAGATGACCCTCAGTGACCGGTGACTGCTGGTGTCTTTGCCCTTGTACACTGTCTTCCTCTAGAGGATGGATAGATCCACGGGGACTTATTTACATTCAACAGCATATGGCAAAAGTGGTGAAAATTTTCACTGTGGCTAGACACGTATGTATAAACTGCCTCCTCTATTTTGATGTTTGGACACCAAATGACATAGTCTAAATGAAACTTGGAAAAGACCTTGCAGCAAGGGATGCTGAGTGCTCTCTGGGAGCTGAAAGTGGCCTTTAGCCAACAGCCAGCTGGAAGCCATCCCCTCAAACACAGACACAGGAAGCAACTGTGTCAAAACTCCAAGTGAACCTGAAAGCATGTCTAACCCCAATTGAGACTCAGATGAGGACACGGCTCCTTTGGCACCTTCGCTGCAGCAGAAGCATCCCCTGAACAAAGATATAATAAACTATACCAAACTCTGCACCCATAGCAATCAGGAGCAAATGAGTATGTGCTATTCAAGGTAGCCAGATGAGTGGTGATGTTTAACAGAGTAGAAATCTGTGTTCTTACAGGCAATTACATCAAGATGATTATTACCATTTCCTATATGGAGAAGTGGTAACTTGGGGTCTTTGGAGCAATTATGGAGATCATACGGGAATAGTATTGGATCTTGAACAAGGCCTGCTGGGCTTCAGAGTGTATATGCTCCACTAAGACCTCTAGAATACTGCACTGTGGTCCCAGGAGGGAAAACTCTTCCAGAAGCCCTATAGTCCATTCTCTCCTGGTGATTATACAGAGTGAGACAATGTCCTCCATAAAGATATGTTTAAATTCTAATCCTAGATATGTGAGAATATGACTTTATTTATAAATCAAGACTTTAGAGATGTCATTCGTTAAGGATGTCTAAGTGAAATTGTCCAGGATTTAGAGTGGTCCCTAAAGGCAATGACGATGGTCCTAGAAGAGGAGATACACATGGAAACAGAAGAAAAGGCCAAGTGGTAAGACAGGGGCAGCTTGGAGTAATGCAGCCGCGGCCCAAGGAGGCAGGGACAGCCGGCAGCCACTAGAAATGAAAGTTCAGAAACAGACTTTTCCTCAAAGCCTGCAGCAGGAATAAACCACTCGAATATCACAATATTGAATTCCTAGGTTCCCAGGTGGCAATGGACTCCATTTCTATTATTTCAAGTCACCTAGTGTTTGGAATACAACAGTCTCAAGAAAGGATTCTCTGATGCTGTGCTGCTTTATTAACCTTCAGGACATATTTTAACTTTTTAAGACAAACTCAAATATTTATGCCTCAAAGACGCAAGAGAAGCAGCGGCAAGAGCTCTCTCTGGCTTTATGCAGAAGGCTGAAAATGCATCATAACCAAGTCATGCACGATCCCCACCAAGCCGCAAAAAGAATTCCAATCTCTTTGGAATTCTCTTTGTCTATAATGCACATTGCTATGCACAGTTACAGTATCCTATGGATTTGTGTGTTCAATACCAATTTCCATATGCCCTTGGCAATAAAATTGGAAGAATCTTCAGTCACTTATTGAAGATTTCCATATTTCCTTTACAAGTTTTATGGCATATAAATTACAGAGAAGTGTTAAAGAGAGGAGGTGTGGGACCTCCAATCCACAATTCAAATTCCAGGTCTATGGCTAAGGACAGTATGGTGCTGAGAGGTTCGCTGAAATAATTATGAGCTTCAGTGTTTTTTTTTTTTTTTATCTATAAAACATAAGTAAGAACAGTACATAACCCAAAGAGTTGTTTGGAGAAATTAATTTGGAGAAATTAGTAAATGTAACTACTATGATAAATGGAAATTGCTCAATAAACATGAGCTGTTGTTAATCAACAGAGAAATGTTGGGACCTTCTTCTATCCATCCATTCAGAGAATCCCTCCCTTTTGCTCCAGCCCATTGTTCTCTTTCTTCACCATCTTTTACTTCATGTTAGGGCTTATATCATGTTTGTTAAACTGAATCTACTTGTTTATTGACTGAAAATACATATCCTCAATGCCCAGGAATATTTGTGGGCCTAGAATCCATTATTAATCACAAGATAAATGTAAAATCATTCCTTCGTGGGCCCTGCATTTGGAGGGTAGGGAGTGATCTTTTTCTCTGTAAAGACTACATATCTGCCCACTGGGGAGGGCTCTCAGAGAGCAGAAGTCACATTTTCACTGAGAAGAGAAAGAGATCTGGGGAAAATAAATAAATAATTCAGTTTTATGTCCTTGATAACTCATTCATTACACAGTGCCTCTGGACATGGGGAGGGAATTTCAACACGAAAGTTATAAATTGGGGTCCATGCAGACATTTGTTTAATTAACAATTGATTTGATTGTGTCTAAGATGAGTTTATCCTCCACTTACGAACTCTTTCTACAGTCATAGTTGGTTTTTTTTGGGTTTTTTTTTTTTTTTTTTTTTTTTTATGTTAACAACGCCAGAAACACCTGGTATGTTTGTCAAAATTTCATTTACCCTACTTCCAAGCCCAGGTGGCTTGATTTGGGAAATCTGGGATGAAGTCTAAACATGTGCGTTTTTTAACAAATTCCTAAGCGGCAATCTTCATGGGGTGTCCCAACATATACACAGAGAATAGATGCCCTAGAGATGGCCAGGACTGTTGAGTCCCTCTCCAGACTGGCTTTGGCTTTCCTTCTCCCTGGTAATTTTCCAGCACTCTGACAAAGGCAGAAGCCTTCCCCAGGGCGCTCTGCTGTATGAAGCAGCTAAACGCCTGCTTCTGGGAACCAGAGAGGAGGGAACTCATAGGATGTAAAATATTTCCACACAGGAAGCTGCAGTTCCCAATGAAGCAATGAGTGTGGGGGTCTTATCTCCCACGAGGGCATAGTCCTGACTTCAGCCAGTACCAGCCAAGTAATTGAGCTCTCTCTGGGAGATGGAGTCCAGGGAGGGACCACGAATCAGCACCTCCTGATTTTATTTCAGAAGGGAAAGGCACTTAGGAAAATGAACATTATTTGCATCAATCTTTCTCTGCAACAGCATATTTCTACTGACTCATTTCCTTTCAGATTTAAGGAAGAGGGAGGCACAGTTGGACAAAGAGGTGAATATGCCAAGGGGATGCCAATCAAGGACAAAGGTAGTTTTGAATTTCTGTTCAGGATCTCTATTGCACTCATGTTCAGAAACTCTACTTCAGGTGCAATGCCATATATGCATTTCACCAGACAGGCTTAGTGGCCAAGTGTGCCATCCACTGGGCACTGTATTTGGGGAAGAAGAAATCCCTCACTAAAGCCAGCACAGCAGATGTGCAGGAAGAGTAGAGACTAACAACATCGGGGAGACTTCCTACTTAAGTATAAATCGAGAACAGAAACTCATTCCAGCATGCTGCCTTGACCTCAAAATACTAATTAGCTGGCTGACCTCAGGAAAATTCCTCAGACACTAGGAAAACATAGTTTTCAAACACTGCTTGCCTGAAGAATGCTCTTTCTCTGTGTATGCACCAATCTAAATTCAGCAACCTGGGCCAGCTTCTTGCTGACAATGCCACCACCCAAGAGACAAGTGTCATGCCGTGCTGTTTACTGCCATAAAACTCAAATGAAGCAAAGGAATCTGGACCACCTTCTTCTCAGAGCTGTGTATTCAATGTCAGAAAGATTCCTTCCCTTATCAAAGACTGGCCAGGAAGTAGACGGAAGTGAGGTTCCCACTCACAACTGTGTCTTCCTGTTTCTGCTGTTACTTTTCTTTTCTGCTTCCCCATTTTCCTTCTCTTCTCTACCCAATCCCTCATTTCTGGATCCTGGATAATTACAAAGTCAGATCCTCCACCAGTGGAGCTTGTAATTTGAGCTGGGACTCCCTGGAATAAATACCACTAAGGTCCCTTCTAGCTCTGAAATTATGATTATGATTAGTATTATTTTTTCTAACTTTTGTACCAAAATATGCAGCAAACATCCCACCGTGGAATAAATATGCTAAACTCAGCAAGGCATTTTAGAAGGAAATTATGATCTGGTCTGAAATCAGAAATGCACTTATTATATTCACATTTCCTTCCCAGCAGCATACAGAGATATCATTCCAAATATTTTAGCACTGGATAGATTACACATAAAACAAAAGATGGGTTTCTAACTCAGGCCACAGCACTATTTTTGCTTAACATTTCTGGCCACATCAAACAGAAGAGTCTCATAAAGTGCAATGTATACATTAGCTAGGGAGTATAAATCATCTATAATTATAATATCTTTCACCCCAAGAGGCCTTTAGTGTTTTCTTTACAAGAGTTACACAGTTGAGACTGGCACCTCACTAATAGATCGGCCCTCCCTGAAAACACAATTATGCCCCATGCGGGGCGGGAAGCAGTTTGCATGCCTGCTGTCACTATGTGGTTCAGACACAATCACTTCCCAGGACGGATTTAACCACTGGTAGTCCAGAAACTCTGTGTGGGAGATGTGCCAGAGAAGGCAGGGCCTGCCCCAAGGGTCTCTCAAACAAAAGCCTGCGGTGGCCCAACATATCCAGAGGTGCTTCTGAATGTAAACTGCAAAAGATCTGAGAACTCAGGCTTTGAGCTGCTCTCCAAAGGCTGGAAGGCAGAGGACGCTGCTGATGGGGGAAGGAGATATCTCCCAGGAGGCACTGGGGAGGTCCTGAGTGCTGAAGAGTGAGGATCAGAGGTTGGGTTCAGGGTATTGATGTCTGTTGTTCAGAGCCAGGTGGGGCATAGAGGGAAAAGCCTACAGCCTATGCTCGCCCTGTGAGGCAGCTGGCGGGGAGGCAGCCTGCAGTACTTGGCCTAAGCACCATGTTTACAGAGTTTCAGTGGGAACATCCTGTTATCCCCAAGTCAAAGTCAGTGCGTCCCAAATTATAATTATAAAAATGAATAAAAAGTATTTTTATGACATCTAAATAAGTGGACAGAGAGCAATTTGTTTCTTTACATTTTTTTGAGGCTGGGCCTCGCTTTTCAGTTCAGACTAGCCTTGAACTCAGTAGGTACCCCAGGCTGGCTTAGAATTAAAATGATCCTTCTGCCTCAGCCTCGAGAGAGCCCTGGGATTATAGGTGTGTGTCACCACATCTGGGTAGAGAAGTATTTCTGAAGCCCTGTTTTTGAATGCTTTAAGAAGAAATTTAGACAATGCAGAGGAAAGCCTAGGTTTTCCTCTGCACTGCAGAGAATGGGCCGCTGGACAGTCATTGTTTGTACCACAGTTCTTTTGCCTGAGCTCTTTTTCTCTCTACATGTCGGAAACCCATCCTGACCTAGCAGGAGGGCAAAGGGTTTCATTCAATGGACAACATTAGAAAAGGCTTTGGGGATGGCTTAAAAGAGAGTCTCCAGGACATCCAAAATACAAAGAAAGAAAAGAACAAAATAAAAGACAGATGAGAGTACAGGCAGACAGATCTTCTGTAAATGGAAAGTGGGGTGGGGCACAAAAAGACTTAAGATATATCATACGCAGTACCATAAACATGTTGCTATATAAACTAAAACATATGGAAATGCAGACTGTGGATAGAAGAAGGGAAGGGGAAGGGAAAGGGAAATGCAAAGATTCAAGATGTTTTAGGTATATGTACCTACTCCCTAAGATGAATGTAAACATTATGCATGGCAAACATGTCCTCATAAAAAATTAAACATATCTTCAGCTCCCTCTCAGGCACGCACTTTGTCTCTTCCTGCTTGGACTAGAAGCTCCTTATAGGTGACAAACTAAACTTAAACATTGCAAAATGTTTACTAGGGTTATATGGGTTCCCAGCACGGAGAAATCTCATTTATCTGAGTCATGTGGCCACAAGGAGTCACAATCAATCTTCTCCCATACAGAGCAGATATTTGACCCCTCTAGCTCAGTGGTCTTCACAAATCAATGCTGCCATCAGGCTCTGCATCACCTAGGAACTTGCTAGAAATGTACATTGTAGAGTTTCAGCCCAGTGCTGCTGAGTCAGAAAATCTGTTCATGGAGGCAACCTCTTACATTTTATCTTTATTGACTGATGATTGATTGATCGATCGATTTGCATGGCTGGCAATCAAACACAGGGTCTCGTGCATGCTAAGCAAATAGTCTATCATGTGCTGTACCCTGATCCTACCATGCACATGTTAACGAGAACAGCAAAGACTTAGAGAAGACTAAAGTTTCAGAAGCTCACCCTACAGAATATATTCTTCATGGGGATCAAAGTTTCAAATTATTTAATTTGTTCTGCACAGCACGGAGATGAAACCCAAGCTTCAAGTTCTGAGATGATAACGATGAAAAAAGTGGCACTAAGAAACAAAACAAAAGCATGTAGAACAGTATTTATTCAAGGAAAGGAAATTATTTTCTGGAAGAAAGAGTCAAACAGGAAGAGTGACTACTTCTTTGTAGCTCACTGCACATCAACACTTTTAATCTTCTTCCTTCTATCCTCATGCCAAGAAGGACTGGTGGCCCATGCATTTCTTAGTCACATACCACATATTCTATACCTTCCAATATATGAGGGCATCCTGTATTATAATGCTCTTGATATCTTTTTGAAAATAAGCTTAGATTGTTTTAAAAGTTAAGTGAATGCATCAAAAGAAAAAAAAAACTTACGCACATCTTATTAACAGAAATCAAAATTAGTTGTTGTGTAAATGAGCAACAAAATAGAATAAAGATAAAATAATGTTACTAAGGCCCAGGTAAACCTGTTTGTTATATGATACTTAAATTTTAACCCCAGAGCCTGGGAATGAGATCTTATTTGGCAATAAGAGGGGCAGCAGTATATAGCTCAGTGGTACAGCCTTTGTCTAACAAGCACAAAGCCTATTCATACTCAAATAGATGTACCTTGAGGACATCCTCATAAGCAAAATAAACAGGTCACAGATGTGTAAATATCATATCTTTTCTCTGATATGAGAATATGAAGTTGCAATTGAGTTGTAGTATGTATAGTTTATATTGTCAAGTAGAAAATATTTAAAAGGAAAGACTGTAAGGGTAAATAACGAGGGGAAAACAAATGTGGTAATAATAAAGAAAAAAGAAAACAAAGATTGTGTATATAGGGGGCAGGGGATGCAGGGAGGGGAGGGAAAGGGAAAAATGAGAATCAAGTCATGTCATATCCTGGCACAAACTCTTAATGTTGAACGTGATTATCAAGTGTATTCATAATGTACCAATAAAGATAATTATATATATATATATTATATATAATATATATAATATATATATGCATCCAAAAATTGGTTGATATAGTCTTTACAGTAGTAATGAAGTTAAAATTAAAGCATTCAGGTACTAGTACCATATGACTTATGCTATTGTGAAATATGAAATATTGAAAGGGACAGAGAGAATGCTGTGAGAAGATCCAGGCAGAAATCAGGGTAACCTTTCCCCAAGCCAATGAACAAATGCCAACAATGGTCACAACACCAGCAGAAGCTGGGAAATAGGCCTTTGAACAGCCTGCTGATACTTTGGCCAAGTACTTCCAGCCTCCAGCCCTATGGGACAGTAAATTTCTGTCCCTAAAGCCATAAAATGCTTGATCTTTTGTCATGGCAGACCAGGGCACTACTCTAGGGTCTGCATTTCCAGGCTCCTTTCTCTTTATTAAAGATGAAGATTAGTGAGATACAGTGACTAATGCAAAGGTCGAAGTTGTACCAAGCAAAGGCTCTGTGATGTAAGCTTACATGGAAGCAAGATAACTGGAGAGGAAATCAATGGTCCTCTCATCTGGAGATACAGAGCAGTGTTTTATCAATCCTGAGTTTTGCAACCTCTTCTTGCAGTCTCGCATCTTTCTCTCTACCCCTTTCACCTGAGGAAATGATACTTCTTTGAATTTGGTATTAAACTTGGAGGCAAGATATCTGAGTTAAACTTAAAACCTTCTGTTCCTTATTGTGGCAGAGAATTTTAAAAGTCTCTTCCTCTTTTTACCCTTAAAAACCATTTCTGTGTCAACAATCATCAAAATTAGCCTGGAAGTTTGAAGCAGACACAAGTGTGAATTATCCCATCAGACTGCTGCTAGGAAAACAGAATTCTTGCTTTCCTACTTTCTCCCTAAGCCTGAGCTTCTGCTTTCTGAGAGTTCCATCAGAACACTGTTAGCAGATCAATCTCCCCACAAGTCTCCAGAATTTCAGGCTGTCTAGGGAATGATGTCCACACAGAAAACAGTCCCCTTCTGGAGATATGTGCCTTCTGGAGTAAAACTAATGAACAGGAGGCAAAACAAGCAAAACAAACAAGTGTCTTTACTTTAAAGAGAAATCTGCCCATTGAGCACTATAAGAAACTGGAGATGCCTTACAGAGTTTGCTAAGCAAACAAAAAGCAAATCCTACCCAAACATATTTAGCAAAAGAGCCAAGGTAAAGGCAAACAGTTGCATGGGGAAAGGAGGGGAGACAGCTTCCAATGTTATCTGTGGCTTCAGATGAGCAGAAGGCTGCTGGCTGTAGGCATGAAGCGATGGGCAAGATTTGGGGAGGAAGGATGATAAATAAGAGAAAAGTGAAGAGGCATATTAAGAAACATGGAGTTACCAAGCTTGTGCCATGCATCAGACACATCAGACTTCTACCCTTATCCCATGATTTCTCAGCCGCATTTTGCAGAAGAGAGACTGAGTTTGAATAAAGGCTATGTCCTTTCCAACAGTATATATATAGGTGGAAGTCTGGATATAAACATGTTTTATGGATCCAACACCATCGCACAAGCCTTTAAAGGGTGTAACAGGGTGAAATTATTGTCTCTCCCCAAGTTGCATATATTTTACCCCTGGAACCTGTAAACTGTCATCTGACATGGCAGATATGATAAAGGCTCTGGACTCTCCAAGTGAATCCAGGGTAATCACAGGAGCCCTTCCAAGGGAAGGTAGGACATTTGGACAAAGAGATGTGGGAGAAATCAGAGAAGAAAGTGATACACTCTACAAGGGAAGGAAAGGGCATGAACTAAGAAGGTGGGCAGCCTCTGGAAGCTGAAGACTGGTACATACAGTAATGATCAAGAATAGTCTGATGCAATGTTTTTCAAAGCCAAGGCCCCTGGGCACTGTGGGTAGTCCAGGATAAACTGGGGAAGATACAACTCAATGTCACCATTAGTGACATTCTATTTTGGGCAGTGGTCCTGTGAAACACCTCTGGCTAGTATCTATCTCTTTAGTGCATCAGGTCATTGTGGTGAGATCAAATGTCAACTTGATTGGCTGGGAAACTGTCTAGAGGATGCAGCAAGCACAATAACTCAGTGTGTCTAGTGAGTCCTGGAGGTATGACCTTGAGGGATCGATCTAGTCCTTGCCCTTTCCTCTGTGGCACTGTACCCCTGCTCTGAATTCTGGCTACCATAAAGCCAGCAAATTTGCTGCTCCAGGACCTACACCAGGAAGCTCCTACCTTACAGCCAGCCAATCACAGACTGAACCCTCCAAAATCATGAGCCAAGGAAAACTTGTTCTGTTTAGTGGTGAGCATCAGGTATTTCATCCAGCAGTAATAAAGGTGACAAATACAGACAACCTCCACCAACGAAAATGTCTTTAGACATTGTTGGCAAATAGGCACTATGGAACAACATCACCCTCATCCGCTAATCCCTGGGAGAGAGAACTGGGTTAGAGATACTAAACAAAAATATTTCTTAATTTAGCTCTGCAAATATTTCTGAAGCCCAACTCTGGGCTGAGCTCTCTAAAAATGCCAAGATTTTGGCAATGTCTTCAAGGGGATGGAGTCCAAGGGCACAACTTGGGACTTGCTGACAAGCTTAGTCTTTCACTTTTCACTCTGCTTTTCATTTTACAAGAAGAAACAGAAACATTTAAAAAAAAAAGTTTCTGGAGATTAGAGTGTGGTTATATAAACTAACTTGATTTTTTATGCATATACTGTTATTTCAAATTATTTCAAAATAAAGTCCCATTTCCACAAGCCAGAGGCTATTTTCCCATAATTTTCTTCCAGCCTTGTTTATCCTGTATTTTTTATGAGTTTTGGTGTTATTACTGAGTTTTCAACAATCATTAGGTAGTGCCTGAGACATAATTGAATACAATTTTATTACCCCAGTGAACAGACATAAATATTTAATCCCTCTGCTGCACATGACAATGAATATTAGAGGGGGGCTAATAAATTGCTTTTGG
This sequence comes from Petromus typicus, assembly GCA_004026965.1. NCBI lineage: Eukaryota > Metazoa > Chordata > Mammalia > Rodentia > Petromuridae > Petromus > Petromus typicus. The sequence continues at coordinate 55,731 of PVIR01005000.1, forward strand.
GGGATGCCCAGAGGATGGGCTCTGTCTGTAGATTTACAGCAACATTATCTCCAATACATCAAAACTGCTTGTGGTCCTCAGTGGGGCATTTTCTTCAACTAACAAAGCGAGAATTCCATTCACAGTGGAGGAGCAGGTGAGGTTTCACCAACTCTCCCAGACTCTAGTGAGTAGTTTGCTTGATGACAAAGAGGTGAACCTTTGTCCAGAATGCTGCAGTTGGACCTTGCAAGGCTCTTAGAAAGGTTCATCTTGGAAACACCAGAGCAGGAGGAAGTTGATGTCGCTTGGGAGAACAATGTGGGTACTGTCCTCACTTCCCAAGATGAGCAAAGGCCCAAGGTATCAACACATCGCCTTCAGCTATTCACCACACAATGCCAAGACAGCATGTTCTCTGGTAGGCGCTGGCTCAGTCTGTCAGCTGAAGATACCAGTTCCATCCGTGGAGTCTGAACTTGCCCCAGGCATTTGTGAAAGTCTTTCTAGTATGGATGATTAACCTGCTGTCTGTCTGACTTTTCCCCCCTTCCGTGGTGATGGTGGGAAGATGTTGTTAAAGGGGGGATGTTTTGGATAAACAGAAAGTTCAGCCTGCTTGGCTGTGCGTTTTGAAAGGGTAACCCCACAACTTTTTTTTGAAAAGTCATTGTTCATCTGCAAAGCTGAGAAGCAACGGCTAAGAAATAATTCTACAGAGCAAAGAATGGTTGAAAACCTAAGGTTTGAACACCCTGCTCAACTCTAAAATTCTAATGCTGCAAAAATAGCCTTGCTGGATTTTTTTAAGTAGCACTGACTCCCAGAGAAGAAAGTTACACCAAGTTTATTAAGTAATTCAATTTTGTACAACTTGAAGGAATCTGCTAACTCTTTTACCATGCTAACAAGCACAGCACCTCTGACAGACCGGCTGCCAGGGAGGCTCCCTCCCCACTGCTTTTGTTTATCCAGCAAATTGTAGTTTTGTTGTCTGGGGGAATTGGGAACAAGGGAATTTGTAAGAAAAGTGTAATAGAGAGAAACTTCACCCGACGCAGAACAAAACAATTCTTCTCTAACAAAATCAGCCACTTTGACTTCATCCTCTTCCAGCTGCGTGCAGAAAAAGTGGCCTCCAGCAGGTGAGCTGGCCTGCCCAGCAGGTGCAAAGCAGAGCAGCTCCATGAACAGAAGACACCATGGAGGACCCGGGGGGCAACAGCAGCTGCTTCTCCAAGCAGTCACTGTGTCCAAGATGGATGGGTTTCATAAGCTCGCTACAATGGACTCAGAGAGCAGCTTCAGCTATATGAATCTCTGAGAATAACAGCACAGAACACGTGATCATGTGAAGCACTCAAGTACATGCCCTTAAACTCACACACATATACACATGTGCTGCGCACGCGCACACACACACACACACACACACACACACACACACACACAGAGAAAGAGAGAGAGAGAGAACCTTCATGTTGGCTTTTTAAATGGTCTGAGGATGTCCTGTACATGAGTAGGCGCATGACTACCCTGGCTAAGCCCCTGAACTACTTCAGAAGGTAATTCTTATCGGGGTATATATGCCATGACTACTTTAGCTCTGTGGGATGCAGACTTTGGATCGCTTGGTCTGAACCTCCAAAGGGTCCCAATCTCTTTTCATTCCTAAACATTCTGCACTCAAGGCCTAATCGAGAAGCTGTTTACCAGCAGCCCTCATCCCTCTGAGTCTTGAATTCCATAAGTGCACAGCCTGCTGCTGGAGAAGTGACCTTCCTTCTCCGGAGGAGCAGTGGTAGTTCCCGGAGGCCATCAGAACTCTGCTTCCCACCTCCTCACTCTCATCCTCCCTCACATGAGCTTATGCTGTGGCCTCAAAGACTTCCTGAAAGGTACCGCTTTTTTGTCCTTTGGTAGACACATCTGGTCATCCACAGGGAAGTCCCCAGAGTGTTCACATAAGATGTCTGAGGTGTACCAGTACCTGGGATGAGACCCTGTGTGATCCCACTTGGAACCTCGCACCCTATGAAATCACTTCCTCCCATCATGTACTTATCTCCCAGAATTCAAAGACAAATAAGCAATACATGCTAACTTCAGAGAGCTTCCAAAGTGGTGCAGCAGGTTATACAATGTGCCTCTTTGCAGGAACCTGTGCAGTGATGTATGTTAACTTCCACCCTTCCCTGGCTATACAGTCTGGACTGACTGGCCCTGGCCCTGGGGGCAGCCAGCTATCCTCTCTGCTGAGGCCTTTTACCCTCAGCCATACTATACTGGTGTCTGAAGAATGATGCATGCTGCATGAGCTGTTGAGCTCTGGTTTCTGCAAATGGCCATCTCCCACTTGGAAGGCTCTTGCTCCTTTCCTTCCACTAGAAAGAGCCTTGTTCACCTTATGTATTTATGGTGGGCTCAGAGTGACCTCTCCCAGAGTCCTCCTTGAAGTCTTGGGTCAAGATGTCCCAAGATGAACATTTTCATTCCTTTCCAGAACAGCACTTGTCTCAGTTTGACATGACTCATCAACAAATGGCTTATCTCCGCCTTCTCTGACCCTTGTCAGATCCAGAACATCATAAAGGAGACTTGATATTTTTCATACCTGGCATGTACAGGTTGCTCTTAAGGAAGGATTGATGGCTTGATAGGTAGGTGAGTAGGTGAATTGGTGATGGATGGATGGAAATAGTGTATACCACATCAGGAAATGCTAAATTTTACACTTGGTACTCATTCTTGCCATAGGATTCTGATGGTGTGGTGGGTTGGAATCTTCTGAAATTAAATTTACATGGAAATCATCTTTTGGAGACTGCTTACACAGGACACTTTTCCTCCTGATAACTCCAAGGCTTCACTTGTGTGACAAATGTGGGGTTAGCAACAATGCTCTGCCATACAACCTTTGCTAACTAGAACAGCAGTTCTCCACTGTAGTCACAAAGACACGGTGGAAACAAGAAAGGATATCATCACAGAAACCCAGAGTGATGCAGAATTCCAGGTTGAGCCCCAAAATGCGGACACCAAGAATCCCATGAGGCAGAGACATGAATATCCTGTGTAGTAAAAGTGCCACCTACCACATTCCAGCTCACAGTGGGCTTCATGTATGACACCTGATTTTATGCAGACAGATATACACTGGCATCAAATGTGCAACTTTATATTTCCATATGTCAGGTAAAGTACAACCTTAAGCATATTCTGAATAATTCATCCAGGCAAAGGTCTGATAAACAGATGTCTGTAATGTGATAGTTCTGAAGGTGCCATTTTTCTGACATGAGAAAAAATCCCTGCTTACAAGCCAGATGGCAAATAAACCCCAGTTCATCACTTAGCCTCACATGGGGGACTCCAACACATTTTTCATCAATTCCCACTTTATATTTAACACAGTAAATATAACAGTGAAGTATTATGTCTCTTCCCTCTCAATCCATCTCATCGCGTGTGTTAATCTCTTCTGGGTCTGAAGCAGTATTTACTCCAAATAAGCAAATGAGTTTCCATGTAACAAATTATCTCTTTGCAGAAACAACAGAAAATTCTGTATGCTCAACTGTTTTAGTTTATTGAAGATTGCCAGAAACAGATTTTGCAAAAATGCCTATTTCTGCCTCTCATGGTATAATTAAGGAGTTGAACATTCCATTATGGAAACAAAACCTGCTCTGGGTTTGCTGAAGGGGATGTGAACTTGTTGGCATTTCAGGTAGAGAATTATGATCTAAAGATGAGTTTCAGACCAGCCAGGCACCTGTGAGCCCCTGGGGACTTGTTGACTACTTTCTTCGGAGGGAAGAGGAATGTTTTGTTTAGTCTCTGGACTCTAGAAGGCTGGTGGGCATTTAGGGTGCAAATGTCTTTACCTTGCAATGTGTCCGAAATGGGCCCAGAGATAAAGATCGGTTTAGCTGGAAGCAGTGGAGAAATGATTACAAGCTGGACATAGGGACATAACACCCTGGGAGGTAAAGGTAGGAGGTTCCAAAGTTCAAACCCTGTTGGGCAACTTGGTTAGTATGACACTGCCTTAAAATAAAAAGTTAAAAAGGGGGCATAGAGATACAGCTCAGGGTGAAGGACTTGGGTTCTAACCCCAGTGCCCCCAAAAGGGAAAAATTCTACTTTTGCTTGACTGAACTCTTATCCCTCCTTCCAGCCTTCTTTCCCCTTAATTTCTTCCTTTTTGCATACATATATTGAGTATCTATGTTGGACCTTGGAAAGGGAAAAAGAAATGAAGTAGCCTAATGTGGAATACAAAATTTATCAGAAGAAAATCTATAACAAAGGTTGTGCACAACTTGTACAGAGGCAGTAGCCTCACTGTGGAAGAGCACTCAACTCACAGCAGGCTGTTAGACAGGTTTTGCAGCCTTGAAGATACCTTATGAAAACCTCTTAAATTGCATGTATGCCTTCAGCCAATGGTGCTGTAGTAGCTCAAGGCATGCAAGGTACAAAAGAGGCAGGTATTCAACAGCTACAACCTATTCAGGGACAATCATGCTTTGCATTGTGCTGTGAGGGCAAAGGAGTGGGTCTCAAAAAAGTGCATACAGGATCTAAGTCCACACAACAGGCAGAGAGGGCAGGACAGAGAAGGATTGACTGAGACCTGTGGAATGAGCTGGCCTGTTGGCCAGGTGGGGTAAAACAAAACAGCTCAGGTACAGGAAGGAGTCTCAGTGGAGACTCAGCCTCCAGGTAGAACTAAAAGAAAACCAAAGGGCTTCTGGAAAACAGCAGATGAGAACAGAGCCAGACCACTCAGGCCACGCACAGGTGGTAGGAACATGATCAGATCATTATCTGACAAGATCCCAGCCTCTGAAGGGTGCATGCATGGAAAAGGGTTTTTTTGTGTCTGCAGAGAAATCCTTAGAGGTTTTCACTGCAGCTCAGGGAGCAGATAACAGAAACATAGACTAATACTTATAGGAAAAACACACTGAGCATATATGTAATCTTGATATTTTAGAACTTGCTTGTGGAGGAAGTAAGCCTTTACTGATATATATCAATTCATCACACAGGCTCAGTGAACTGTGGGTAAAAACAACAGGTCAATAATCCATATGCACCACTAGTTGCCAGAGACTATTGCAATCATTTTACAAACAGAACAACCAATCCCTTCAACAATGCTGAGAACTTGATGCTGTGAACCTCATTACTTTCTATAGAAGGAAACTGAGCACAAAAGTGTTTAATAACCTTGCCCCAAATCCCCCAGAAATGAAGATCAAATGTTCCAGAGCTAGAACATGGCCAAAGAGATCTTTCTCACTGCCAGCTTTCTACCTGTGCACTAGTATTACTTACAAAATGCCAGATTCTTTCACTGGTTTCCTATTACAAATAAAGGATGTGTATCCACTTCAAGTAGATAAGCAAGATGTGTTCCTATGAATGGCAAAAGGGATTATAAGTGTTCAGCAAAAAAGCAACCACCACACACCAAGCACCTGTGTGAAGGATGTTTGCGGATAGAATTCTACATAACACTTAAAGAGGGAGGTATTCTTATCTACCTATTTTACAAGAGACACAAATGAGACTTTCCAAGCTCAGTAGTTGTGCCCAAGCTCTCCCAGCTCGTAAGAGATAAAGTGGGATCAATACCATCTCTGAATATCAACTTGCACCTTTGCATCAAGTGTCAAAATCAGTTCTCTTGACAAGACAGTTGACTATGAATTTCAGATTAAAGAGTGAAGAGAAGGTAATATTTTCACTCACTGTCAGGAAGGATCCTGAGCCCAGAAAGACTGAAAACCTGGAGCAGAAGAAAATGTCCAAGGAGAGAATGGGATATAAACAAACCCACAAATATTCACTCAGAAGCATACAAGCACACACACTGACACACAATCACTACTTGCAAAAAGCCTTTAGTACTTCAGAAAACAGCCTGTTTTTTTACTAGTTGTGTTACTCAGGCTAACAGGACTGGTTCCCACCTTGTATAACTGACAGTAGAGCCCAGTTCTCCTTCCTGTGTGTCTACACTTTGTTTTTCAGTTTGTTGCAATAAATCTTTAATAAGACTGAATTATGAAGTTTAAATAATTGATAGAGCTGGTTCCAAATGCTTCTTACCACAGCCCTATTACAAGCAGAATTGTTGGGGGTTGGGGTACACAAAATCCCACACATTCTCCACCCTTCACATCCGGATCTTCTTATAAGCCCTATATCCTTACGGAAGCTGTAGCCTGAAAGGTCATGGAGAGGTGATCATGGAAGGCTCTGCAGCTTGAGTATGATCACAACTGGGCACAGAACATGACACCGGAGAGGTGGGCAGGGTTCACGCTCCAAATGAGCTATGAGAGCTCTTCATACCTTTGGTCATGACCTCAATTGTACGCACACGTGTGGGCCCCAACATGGCACAGGATTCATTTTCAACTCATGGTTGAGGAGTAGTTAAGTATTAGGCATAGAACAAAGAGTGAGGAAAAGCAGACATGGCAGCCTGTCCACATAGAGCCTGTAGTTTAGTAGGGGTACAAACATTAATTTTGAGAAAATCACAGTACAAGTAGAACATGGAAACCACAGTGCATGCTACAAAGGCTGACCTGGGGCACTGTGGTTGCTTATACATAAGAAAAGGAGCCAGCAGGGTCTGACCTAAAAGGGGAGGGCAGGCCTGAGAGCAGAAACAGCCCCAGGAATCCAAGATGTGGAGTGAAAAGGCTGCGGATAAGTGGTACTCTGACCTTCACAGCTGAGGAAGTCACATTAAGCATATGATCAATTTCTCAAATGTACCCAAAAGCCACATCATATTTTAGTCTGTGCAAGGACATGACCCAATTGAATCAAGATCATACTATAGGTTTGAGGATGTGAAGTGGGTTTCTAGACAACAGGCACTGTGAGTTTTAATCCCCACCTTACTTTTTACCAACTACTTCATCTTGGGCAAGTGGGTTTCCATAAAAAAAAGCAAGTTGCTTTCCATATATGTCAGACAGGAAGTACCCGCCTACTTCTTCAGCAGGAATCAGCACCATGGACACGAAGGAGTGGAGAGCCTAGCACTGGGGACCAATAACTCCCCCCAGGTGAGCTGCCACTAATATTATGCCTTCCGTTACCATGGAGACTCCCCTATGGATGGACTGCTGGTTACCTTCAGAGTTCTGAAGTTGTATTCATTGTATTGCTTCATTGTATTGGATGCATTTTTGAAAGGATGTAGCCTCATGTTGGACACGGTGGCCCACATTTGTAATCTCAGCATCCAGGAGGCAGAGGCAGGAGGATTGCTGTGTTCAGGCTCTGCTGTGCTACATAATGAGTTTAGGGCCGGTCTGAACTACAAAAGTGAGACCTTCCCCTCCCCCCAAAAAAAGATGTAGCCTAAATTCCCTGCCCCCTTTTCACTTCCATTCAGCTGGTTTCTACCATACTAGAAATTGGCTTTCCAGCCCACAAACTCACCCCAACCTGTGATCTCATATGCTACCAAACTGTGTGAGCATCCATGGGATGTGCCTTCTTTGGAGCAATCTGTGGACCAGTGTGGACAGGTCACTAACTGATTACCTGGCCCTTTACTAACACCAGGAGCACATCACCACTTATATGGTATCTGTTACATCTATGCACTAGGCCATGTGCTCTTGGAAAATCATTTTAAAATTACACAGTGGGGAGGAACTAATAGGCTGTTTATTGTACAGGTGGGAACACTGACCTCAGGAAACTTAAGCAGAACTTTCAGGGCTCCACACCTAGGAAGTGGAAGAGCTGGGGCTTCACCTCTTCCTTCTCAGGGCTTCTCAGTGATTTCTGCCAAAACTGCAGAAATAATTCCCAGTCGAGTTGGTCCCTCTTTCTTTGAAATGTAGTTTCCGGGTGCATATCATAAGGTGTCTCCTTTAACTTTCATTTTCTCTATCAGTTCATCATCTCTCTTCGTTCCAGTCAAACACCGGTATAGCTAAGGATCTGTGATTTGATTTATTTTCCTCCTTTTGCCCTCATCTTCCTTCTTTTTCTCTTCCCCTTCTTTCTTCCCTGCCTCTCCCCTTCCTGTTTCTCTTCAATTTCCTCTCGCTTTTCCTGTTCTTCATTTTTCTTCTTCTTAAAATTTTCTGAACGTGGATTCCCTCGTCATTCTCATGCAGCTGCCTTGTGGAAGTCCCTGGCAGAACAGGCTGTTGTCTGTTATTTCTTTCCCAGGGGGCAAACAGTTGTTCAGGACCCTCAGGGGAGGGAGGAGACAGAAGACCAGAGTGCTCCGAGGAGCCCTTCCACTACCTGGGCCCGAATCCATATTCACTAAATCAAGACACTCAGCACAGGAGGTCCAGTTAGTTTTTTTGTTTTTGTTTTTGTTTCTTACAGCTATCCAGGGGATTGCAAAAGGTAAATGTCTTTGGGATAAGAAGTCCTTAAGATTTGAATTTGTTCTTTGATTCCTAGAATATCATAAAATACATTTTTCTAATATATAATATCTTGATACAGTGTTTCTCTGAAGTGAACTTCTGTGAGTATGAAGACCAGATATTTTGCCCCATTAGATTATTTTTAATGTTTTCTCTAGATATCATTTTATGCTGGGGAAAAGTCTGAAACAGACCAACACTGTTGAGTGGTAATTTTCTAGAAGAGTGTATGTTGCAAGTTCTAGGTGAAAAACACTTGGAAATGCAAAGACATTTAATTTTAGTGGAGTCAGCCACATGTTACCTATGAAACATCTATTTCAGAGACTGTAGCAGAGAATTAAACCTGACGCTTCTTATTCTGGTCTACTGCCCTCACTAATAAACAAAATGAAATTACAAACACAAAGGGAAAATGGATTTTCAGGATACTAGAAAAAAAAAAAGACCTAAGAAATGTGATGTGTTTTTAAGTACTTTGAATAAAACCCAATTCATAAATATACCAATGGAGTCACTAAGCATTGCTTCAGTGAATCCTATGTGTGACCACCGTTTTAAGAAATGCATGTTTTGACACATACTCTGATGGATATGAGGATGACCAGAAACATAAGCTAAATTGCAGGGATCAAACTGAGAGATGATTTCACTGCAAATTCTTGAAAGAACCTAAAGAGTAAGAGAAGGGCTGACCCCTTCTGTGGAGCAGAAGCAATCCTCTGTCCACCCATCCATGAGCCTGCCTCACAAAGCCATTCAGGATGTGGGGCCATGGAAAGGATCTCAGGGGAATCTTGAGACACACATCACCCTAACCCCTAGAGATGGATGTATAAAACTGCATGACAGTGTCCAGTGGTGTTTGGACACAATGTGCAGGCATAGAGGCTTGAAGCCTTACCTAGGCTCTAAGGTGGAAAGGAAGAAGGAAAAGGGAGCAAGAGATGCATACATTTTAGGAGAAAGAGAATTAGAGCTTATCCAGCTACATTTCTCTGTATCTTTATATATATATAATATAGATGTATATTGTATAAAATTAATGGCCTGTATATATATAATTTATATATATATATATATATATATATATATATATATATATATATATAAATAGATGTTTCATAGGTAACATGTGACTGACTCTACTAAAATTAAATGTCTTTGCATTTCCAATATATATATATATATATATCTACGCATCTATCTTATGTATGCATGCAATATTATTCAAGTGGAGAAGAGCCCCATCAAGGGCTGTTTTTGATATTAGCCAAAGACACCGCAAGACTTGGTCCACCATGACCCCTCTGTTCCTCTAGATGCATGATGCAGTCATTACTCACTGTCTGTGACAGAAGACCCTGTTGTCCTATCAGAATCCCAGCTATCTCCAAGTGGCCTGCCCCCCTGGTCTGCAGCATGAAGTATGTCAGTGATTATGGTTTGTAGGTGTCATTAAAGATAATTTCTCACTAGAACAACATTCATTTGGTCTTTACAGTGAGTGTCAATGTCCTAATGTATCAAATATTCCACTGAACATATTATTTACTTTCAATACTGATAAAGTACAGCGTGGATTTCCCAGGCCATTACTTTTATAAATGGGTAACTTGATGTTCTTTTTATAATCTGGTAAAAAACATTGAGAGAGGAATCTAAGATTCTCTGCCCCCAAACTGATGTTGGGTCTTCTTGATGTGACTTGGTCTGGGGTTTTATTTCATGAGTTCAGCAAGGGTCTCAAGGCACTGATATTTCCAAAGCACATATACATCATACAGTCATATTTTAGTTGTGGTTTTTAGGTCAAAACTTATGAATTGGATAGTTTATGACAGGTTGATGTACGAAGATACAGAAACACCTTTTTACTCTTTGCTTCACTTATGTGGCAATATGTTCAGATATCCTTCATGAACTTGACCTCTGTGACCCTTTTATCCCACATCTATTAATGTCCAACAAGAAATCACGCTTTCTACCAAGTGCTGGGGGCGAGCTGATATTTTCCTTTCATCATCTTTGCTTCCCTTTGAACATCTCCTCTCATCCCACCCAAACTACTAGAGAGGGTGAAAAAATGTCAAGTAACTAATTCAAAGGCAACTCAACCTATAGAAAGTAAACTCCTGAAAATGGAATCTGGGTGCCCAAGTGAGGTGGGCCAACTTGGTGGGCTTGGAAGTGAGAGATTACATAGCTCCTCAGGGACAAAACAGGAACTAATCTCATACAAGCTATAATGAAGAACAGAAATTGTCAGTAGCTACAGAGAAATTAGCAGAGAGGAAATCAAGCAGAGACTAGGAGAGTGAAAGAGAGAGATGGATATAGTAATGAGGACATATACACACTCAGAAAGAGAGAAAGAGAGAGGCAAAGATAGACACAGAAGAGGCAGAGACAGACAGACAGGTAGACAGACAGAAAGACTCAGAGACAAAGAAAGCCTTTATGAATATATGGTGCTGACATTCCCACTATTAAATCAGTCCCTGCAAAAGACCACTGTATTTCATTTTCAGTCCTCCGAAATTCAGGAGCTTTTCCCTGTCTCTTTAAAATAACCTCCTTGTAAGTGAATTATTTTTAGAGAGACCTACTTCTTCACAATCAAAGAGCCTAGACTAAAATATATCCATTATAAGACTCTACTGTTACAGAACTGAAAGGCATTTGTGATCATTTTGTTTGGCCAAAGGCCATTAATTTTATACAAAATCACTAGGGGTTGAAGGTCAAAGAGAACCCCTAAATTACCAGGGGCTTAGGTTGGTGGATAAAGTTTAATTTGCTTTAAAGGACAACAAAAGAAATATGATCCATGTTGTCCAGTGGGTAAATTCATGCAAAAATGATAGAAAACTCTAGGTAGCTACATAAATTTAAATATATATATATATATATATATATATATATATATATATATATATCAGTAATCAAAATGCAAATGGTAAATTGGACTAGCCATGGCTGCTTCTTAGAAAATCAACCTGCTGAGAAGAAAGGGAAGAAAAAAATGAGCTGGGACCATCGTAATTGCGGAGCTGCCCCAACTGTCTATGGAGTAGCTATAGCAGTACTGTGACCCACCATACCCTGGCTGCCTCCACCTTCACTCCACTGTGAGCAGCAGACACACACTGCGATGCTGGAGTGCAGACAGATTGCACCTTCATGGAGTACTGCCTTCCATGTTCACATGAATAAAAGTCAACGTTAAGTATGTTCAAAGAAAACACTGCATTAAACATTTGTTAAAATTTGCAGAGCCTCAGCAAAGAGACGAACACTGCCAGCTTCAATGACTTGGAACAATGGAGCCAGAGAATTGTGTGCTGGAAGCACTGGGAAGATTAACTATCACAGACAGAGAAGCAGAAGACTAATAAATAAGGCAGGGTTTGGAGCTTATGCACCCCCCTTTCTCTCTTCCACACTGACTCTCTTTCTCTCTTAATGTGGGAGGATGAGGGAGAAAAGGTAAATACGTTTTGGGTTTGGGGCATAAAGAAGCCTGTATTAGAATCTTGTGCCTGATACTGATGGGCAAGTTGATTACCCTGAGTTTCCACATCTTCCCTAGAGGTCATGTCATCCAGTTTGCCAGGGTCTTGTACGCTTGAGTTGTCATAGACATATAAAGTGCTCAGCAGAGCTCTTGGTCCATATTCTGTAATTGTATCAGTCACAAATACTGCTTTAGCTATTATTATTAATAACAAAACAGATCTACTGGCATCTACAATGGAACTCATCAGGATACTGTAATTGAAAGTTACAAAAACAATTATTTAATAAGTGTTGGGATGACAATGGTGAAACAGAGGAAAAGCTTATGGTCTCAAAGTTCATAGCTTCAAGTAACCAGAGTTGCCCCAAATTCTAGGCAATCCTTAAATATAGCTGCAGGCCAGCAAGAGTCTGCTAAGGTCCCCCCACTTCAGAGCTTCTGAATTTACCCTTTCTATTTAGAAAGAGCTTAATAAATGTTCTCTTCACCCATTGATGGATCCAACATCTTCTCATATAGGAAGATGGAGGATCACAAGTTCAAGACAAACATAAGCAACTTAATGAAATACCCTTTCAAAATGTAAGAATAGAAAGGTGTGGTGATGTAGCTCAATAGAAGCATGCCTTTGGGTTTGATCTTCAACACCAGAAAAATAAAGAAAGGAGGGAGTGAAGGAAGATAGATAAGCAAAAAGCAAATCAGAAGGTGATTGTGATTAGAAACTATTATCTATTTGGGGTAAGGTAACCATACAGGAAATTAAGTCAGTAAATTTGCCAGAGATTAAATGGAAAACAAAATCTCTGGATGGGAAAGAAAGACTTTGTTCTAATCACCAGTCTCATTAACCACAGAAATAATTCTTTAAATCTATCATTTTACCACCTATAGATCATTCACATATGGTTTTATTTTGTATAAGTTTTCATGGTAAAAAAGGCTTGTAGCATTGTTCTCCCAAACTTCAGACATTTGCTATACCTTCAGTTTTTGCCATGCCATCTTACTACCTGTCCTCTGTTTATTTATTTGCTATTTTTATCTCACTCTTGGCATAAACACAATTTATTTTAAAAGAAACTCTATTAAAGAAACTCCTAGCATAGAATAAAAACTACTGCTGTTAGCCATAAATGGAAAATAACTATGCAAATTATACATCTTATTTTCATTTATTCTGGTGATTAGCCTTACCCACTGGGGCACGTGGCCTGATGCGAAGTCAATTTTTGAAAAGAAGATAATTTCATAGTGTTCAAGCTGATATTATTTATGGCTATGTCCATAGTCATAAGATAATTTTCCACTCTGAAAAAATGCTTGCTTGGAACAGTAAAATATTGGCCAAAGTGACAAAGAGCAACTTCAGTACAGCACTTGTTACATGTGCAGGAGGTGTCTGGTAGTACAGTAGGAGCAAGTAAGGGGACAGTGGGATAAAGACGTGGGCTGGCATTCCTTCTGTCCTCCAAAGACTCAAAAGCTAACTGGCACTTTCCATATTGCAACAGCCAAGCACCATCAATCAAGGTATTTTAAGTTCACCACAATACCACACAGTACCAACACAGCCTTATTTTCTCTCTTGCTTAGAGTCCTCCTCAGATCACCTTCCCCACATTCTTCTCTCTGACATCTCAAACTGAAAAGTCACCCTCTCTAAGATATCACGGGCCTTACTGCAGAGAAAAATGTGATCAAACTGAGGTTTAGACTGACTTACATTTTCCACTAACAAATAACATATATTCCTCTCACCTTCACTGACCAAAGAATAATGAATATTCTGAGGAATGTTATGACCTACCAAATATCAGAGCAATGGAACTGAGGTTTGAACGAAGGGTTTTTGGAACTTTTGTCCATTGTGATACCATCAAATCAATCAGCCTCGATGAGAAAAAATCTGCGGTGAAATTTGTGCACACATATACTCTGCAGAATTATTTCAACTCCAAGTGGACGGATAGGCTTAAAACCCACAAAGCTTAGATATGCCTGTACACTAACCATCAGTAAGCTACTGATAGGTTTCTTTGTGTTTGGTGAAAGAATTTACCCAGATGCAGAAATGATTCTTTTCACCAAGGAACAAGCTCACAGAAGGCTGTCACCCACTTTCAAATCATCCCCCCTCCCATTGTTTTATGTGGATCTTAGAATATAGGAGACTTCTAGGTCAGGAGTCATTTCAACACTGACCTGAAGGGAGGGTAGATGAACTGCATGACCTCTGAAATGCACTCCCAACCCTGTGGACCTGTAGGATTTTACCCAGAGGACAAATAGCAAATAAAAACGAAGTGGAGATACAATTTCTTGGGTAGAAAGACAGTGCAATTGCAAGGGAATTTAATTTCTCTCTGAACTGAAAATGAAACCCAAGACAATAAGTGACTATATAAAGAGAACATTGCTTTCAAAATGTTGACATCAGGAAGCTCTTTTCACTCTGAGTGTGGAGTTTTACAGAAAAATGAAAAAAATTTCAAACAGCCTCAGCCCTTCCGTTTATATTGCCAATTGAGGGGACACACCAAGAGTGTAAGACTTGAGCTGTCACATATAAATCCACAAAGCAGCTTTTCCCCTTATTTTCCTTCATTGCATTTTATTGGTTTTAAAGAATTTAATTATTTTTGTAAAGAAGTAAAATGTCCAAAATGTCACAACAACAGCCTAACGTTCTTGTATCCTAAATAAAGTATATTCTTTTGGAAAGTGATTACAAAGCTTAGGCAATTCATTGAAAGATTTGTAAGGAATTGGGAATATCTTTCCCAAATCAAACACACAAACATCCCAAATGAAACACATAAATACCACATACTAACTAGGATTTAACAATAGAAATGGTGGCATTGAAAGAGAAGAAATGGAAAAAAAAAACCCTCCCAAAACTAGATTTATTAGTTTAATGAAGGTCTACTTTTATGGATTTTGCAGGTCTAAGAAAATAGGGGTGTGCATGTGTGGCTGTGTATGCGTGATTAGAAGACACACATCGCCTGATACACATTAGTAATGCTTCCAAGGGTTTATTAAGTTAAAAAGAGATGATGTAAAGTTTAGGACATCATCACTGTTATTCCGAGAGGCATCAGTGGACTTCACCATATCCGCTCCACTTCTCAAAACAGTGAGTGCATAAGGCCAGGGTAAACTTTCAACTCAATATAACTCACCCAGAACTATCTTATTTTCACTATCAGAGACCATTTTTTAATCATACCAGGATTCTCCACAATCACCCAGATGTCAAACCAGAAATATTAAGCACTTGTCCGTGTCCTCTTGAGAAGTAGTGTTGCAGACAGAGAAGGAAAATGATATAAAACAGTATCAAAATGCACCAGGATAGGAATGGCAAAGTCAATGGAAATCGCAGAAGGGAATACTGTGAGTTTGCAGAGGAACATGATGGTGGTGAAGCTGTAGCAAAAGTCCAACTCAGAGAATCTGGCAAAAAGAACAGGTTCCCCAGCTGAGCAGTGGCAGCCCTCTGTGGGAGTGGAAGCAAGGAAGACATGGAGCTCATTTGGCTTTGGTTTAACTCTGTAATAGCAGAGCACCTTTGCTTCCCCAAACACTGGCCTCCTTCCTGACTTACAGACCACTGGAAGGAAACTTCCAAAGCATCTCTCATCCTCACTCGCATTCCATTTCTTTGATTCCAAGGCGCAAGCTTTTTAGTCTTTATTACCTCAGCTACTGGTAGATCTTTTACCAGTAAGAGTGGGACACAATGGATTTGGCATTTTTTTCCCTCTTTTGTGGTAATGTGTACACATTTGTATGTCCAGGATGCTTCAGCTAATAATCAGCAGCATCCTTATTGCGTGGAATCCTATTAATAACTTCCACTTTCCTAACACACACGTAGTTTGTATTCTGAAGCATAAGTGAATGAAGATGAGAAATTTCTATATTATAGGGTTAAAAAGTCAACATTTGTGTGCTAGTGTTGTAGAGTCAATGGGATGTATCCATGAATCTCTTAAAGAGAATTATTTGACTTGACCAGCATACCACTCTGGACCTAGCTCTGAACACATCTGCATGGACACTAGGAACCTCACATGCTTTAGGGGGGCTAAGGAGCTACTACCAAATTAATTTAGAAATCTCTGGCTCCACCTTCTTCACTCCTCTCCTGAGCATACACTGCAGCCACTCAGAGGTATGTGAAGGCTCATATTCCCCACCTCTGGCACTAAGGAGGCTGACTCAATCTGGTGCAGGCATTGGTAACAGCTTTTCAGGTGACATAGGTGTTACAGGTCAGAGGCCACAGTTGGGACACTAGGGTGTTAGCATTCAAGGTGATGGCTACAGGGGCACCTGGGCACTTTGGCAAGCAGAAGAGGCCAAGGGGAAACCTTCCAAAGCACTCCTCTTTCATTCCATCAGTCCTGGCTGATGGCTGGTCCCATCAGATTCTGGATTTGATTTTATCCTGAGTGAGAGTCCTGCTGCTTCTAACAGAGCTGAAGCTTTAGGCTGAGACAAGCCTGGGTTGTCATCCAGCTTTTACTACTTAATACTTTAAACAGATCTGCCTTTCAGGTTTTAAAAGTCAAAACGGGGCTAATAAAACCTATGTAGGAGTTGGAGATAACGCATATGCAATCAACAATAGACAGAGTGCCCTGGACATTATCAGAGCCCAAGATGGGATAGCGGCGAATAACCCTAAGCCCAGAGTTCTGATCATTGGCTGCTTTGCCTCTGCTGTCTTCATTCTTTATACAGACACACTGGGTACTTGCACTGACAGAGAACAGAGAAATTGTCTTCCCTTGATCTTGGAGCAGGTCACCACATCCCAGGGCTGGTTCACCAGGGCTTAACGCTGCCATTATATCACACTACCCAGAGTCTGGGAAGCGGGGAGACACTTCTTGTTTGGCTTCTTCTGGGTCCCCAGAGTCTGGAGGCCACGGAGTTGGAAGACAGGCACTATGCTCTAGGACAAAAGTACCTTCTTGGGCCTGGCCTCAGTCTCCAGCAGTTCTCCTATGGGTCTGGAGCAGAGCACTACTTCTGTGGCTCATTGCAGGTGCTTGTGTGACAAATGCCAGCCACCGCTGCAGTGTGCACTTTTGAGGTTCTGCTTTTCCTGGGCACAGAAATGCCCCTTCCTTGTGTGTGACACCCCGATTTTCACAATTCCCTCATCTGCTCAGCACTTTCTTCTCAGCAAGTGACAAACTCATCTGTAAAGATGTGCCTCTCTAACTTAAGCTAAAGCTTTTATTAAAAACATTTAACATGTTGGCTACTACAAAAAACACTTTTTTTCCTAGAAAAGAAGCAAAAAGAAAAAAAAAACCACTTTCTTCATTGGAACATGTTTTTTAACTCAAAACGTTTATAAAGAACTATAGAAAACTTTTGGATCCTATCATTTTAAGTAACTATTTTATGTCATATTTGAACAGCCTGGGTGTGGGAGGCAAGGTTTCAATACTTCCTACAAAGATAGAAACTGAGCTCTGAGTTCTGAACACAGAGCAGAACGGCTTGAGGGTGTTACTTCAATATTTCCCTTAAAAGTGAACTGCTCAGTTGCATATGGCATCTGCCTGGGGAAGATAGCTTATACACAACTAATTAGAAGGAAATATTCTTGCAGATGGGCATCTATGGAAGAGATTGGTGAAACCAAAGAAGAGTTTCCCAACATCCACAAACCAACATGTGAATTAAACCAGTTGGCTTTTGGAATTTGTGACTTTTAAGTGCTAAGATTTACTTAATTATATGTTCTGGTTCAAAACCTACTTTATTATTTGTTTTTATTCCCAAGAACTCAAAGACAGCAGTGGTCAGTGAGCAAAGAGCGTCTTTGACATCAAAAAGAAAGTTGGATTCCAGCAAAGCAAGATTTCTAAGCTAAGTACTTTCTATTGCTTGGCCTCAGAACATAAAATGTAACTTTAATATAAATAGCTATATCCCCACCTCTGTTTTAATGACCTACTTGATATATACCAAGGCCATTCATATTAATTACATCATTAATAATGGTTTCTTTGAGAAGCCATCTAAGAATACAGCAATGTCAGGAGACATATGGGTCGTCTGAAACATCTGCAGGCTGACCTTAAGAAGCCAGAAGCACACCTTTAAAAAGGGTCACGTATTGATTTTCCAAATAAGAGGGAAAGCTGTCTAAGACATCAGTGTCCACTTCACTGCCCCTGACAGACTATGGAGGAGGGTGGGAAGAAGGGAAGAGAGTGTAGTCACAACTGGACATGGGCATGAAGCCTTCGGGATGGAGCGAGGATGTGAGGGATGAGCCCCCCTCCCCAAGGATGCCACCGCACCCTGGTCTTGTGTTTGCGATCTCTGAAAGAATCCTCTGGATGCATTCGATTTTTCAAAGGGAATGTTTACTATCCAGCACCTGTAAGTGCCAGATTACACAAAACACACTGTTCCACTTATTTACCAAAAGCATCCCTATAGAGGTATGGAAGGGCATCATCACCACTTGACTCCACCGGTTGGAAAGACAGAGAATCTGAGAGGTTAAAAAACTGAACTGCAGTCACAACACTCACTCTCAAAGTATAGCAGGGGTCCAGATACAAGCAGGAGACTCCTTCTCAAGCTGTTCTCCCATGGTCTTTCATCTCTGCAAGCCCTAGATCTCTTTTTCCTTGGAGCACAGCCTGCAAGTTGCTGAGAGTTGCTGAAATCATGTGGCCAGGAAGACTGTAGCTGGAGACAGACGGAGTGAGGCATCCAAGATCATAAGCAGCCTTGATTTTCCTGTTGAATAATTTAAGTCTGAACCTACAGGGAATAGGGAGCCACTGAAATATTAAGCAGGAGAACTGACATCACCATTTTTCCAGAAAACGAATCCAGAGTTTATTGATTCTAGTTGGTTTGGCTGTTGTTGTTTTCTTCTTTATGGCTAACACATAACTAAGTTCCATTTTTAATGCTATGCCAAATCATCAGTCATTCGAGGGCCCATATCGGGATCCCGGGTGCATGAGCATCAGATCCCCTGGCCACATCTTTCCTCACATTTCCTTCTGAGCTCTTTTGAGCCTCAGCCTCTTGCTTGGCTCCCTCTTGGTGGGTTGTTTGAGGTGATGCTGAGCTCATGCCTGACCCTTGGAAGCACTCACAGTTATGCTGGAACTGTGCCCCTCACAATGCCTATGTTTTGTTGCTAACCCCTCACATCTCAGGACATCACTTTATTGAGACACGGGATCTTTACAGAAGTCAACAGGTTACAAGAAGGTCCTTGGAGTGCATCCTGACTGGAAAAGTTAGACACTCATACACAGGAGATGATGAGAAGAGATGCAGGAATAAAACCACCATCCACAAGACAAGAGAAAAAGCCCAGCACAGATCCTTCCTAGAAGCTCTCAGAAAAAAAAAAAAAAAAAAAAA